>PISX010000207.1:0-31284 GCA_004024625.1 Mellivora capensis
AAGGCTCTTCATCCAGAGCTTACTACGCACACGGAGCCGGCCACCCTCCCGCATTTGGCCCACACCCGCAGGCGGCAGAGGAGTGGGGACGCTGTCTCGCGGAGAAAGGAAGACGGCCGATGTGCTCTGTGGGGACGCGGCTGGCCGGGAACCCCGCGGCCTCCTGCGCTATCAGTTACAGACGCGCGGGGGGCTTTCTCTGACTGGTCGGAAAGTGGAGGTGGGACCCAAAGTTAGAGACGCTGACAGCGATTAAGCGCGGACCCTTCCAGGCCAATCGCTGCAGGGGTTGAACTTTGGCTTCCTGGGCTGGCTTTGCAGCTTGTGGGTTAGAGTTCTCCGGTCCTATGTGGTCAGGCCATCGTCCGTCCGTGTGGGCGGTCTCCCAGGGAATACCCAGAAGTTAGAGGTCGAGGGAGGTCCCTGTGGTCTTAGTCACGAGGAGGTGAGAGCCCCAGCTGGGGGGGTGCACCCCAGGAGACGTGAGACATGGAGCATCCCAGGGAGGAGAGTAGTGGGCGACGTTAAAGCCCCATGTGAACTCTGCAGTAGGGGGATCAGAGGGCACCTCTGATGGGGAACCGGAGTCCCCTGAGAGCCCGGGAAGTGTTTCTGGCACAGGCCCTGGACTCAGACGCTGAGTGCGCCCCTTCCGATGTGTCAGACCTGGGTAACTCGCAGAAGCTGAGCGCGCTCTTCCTCCACGCCTACCTCCTAGGAGTGCTGAGATTGGGACGAAAAATTGTGCCCAAGTTCGTTGGAAAGGGCCTGGGGTTCAGCAAGGGCTCAGTCAAGTTAGATGTTATTTAGTGCTTCCTAATGATCGGTCAGAAATTTAAACTCAGAGAATTGTGGGGATGAAAACCCAAACTGTGGATTAATTGTAAACTAAAGTGTCAGAGAACTGGATGCAGAGTGGGGCCCAAGGATGGCTGGTGAGTGGATAGAAGGAGCTGGAAGGAGAGACACAGCGGGCACAGTGGCCACCAAGAGGAGGCATTTGTCCAGCCTAGGCCAGGTGCCCTTCTCAGGGCTGAGGAGGAAGAGGGGGGGCTGTGCCAGTGGTGAGACTGGCAGGTCCCCTAGAACTCTGGAGTGAGGCAGGAATAGTTCTGTAGAAGGCAGGCGGGTCAGGGGGCGCCCGGCTGGCTCAGGGAGTAGAGCATGCGACTCTCCATCTCCCAGTTGTCTGTTCAAGCCCCACGCTGGGCGTAGAGCTTACTTAAAAGAGGGAGGGAGGGAGAGAGAGAGAGACAGAGAACAAGGCAGATCTTGTTGCCAGGAGACAAGAAGGAAGGAGAATTTCACAAACAAAAATACCATGTATGTCATATGCTTTAACGGTTTGTGCTCAAAAAGATTTAGGGACACCTGGGTGGCTCAGTCAGTTAAGTGTCTGCCTTCAGCTCAGAACATGATTCAGGGTTCTGGGATTGAGTCCCCACATTGGGCTCCCTGCTCAGCGGGGTGTCTCCTTGTCCCCCTCTCTCTGCCCTGTCCCTGCTCTTGCTCTAAGTAAATAAAATCTAAAAAAAAAAAAAAAGAAAAAGAAGAAGATTTAAACCTAAGAAATCAAGAAATCCTAGTTAGACTTCAGAATTATATCTAAGCAGTCAGAACGGAAATTATTACATGGGAGCCCCAAGTGAGGTTATGATGCTTTCCCGGTAAACCTAGAAAATGTTTTTGAATACAATGGCAACTTCTTCAGGGACAGGAAGTAAGTCTTTGATCGGCCTGATCTGCCTGACCTGCTTATCTCCAGGATCTAACAAGCAGATTCTACAGAAAAACCACTCCGTAAATGTTTGATGGTAACGTAGACACACACACACACACATACACACACACACACAGGAGAGAGACAACAGAAGAAACTCAACCGGGGAGCTGAATGTTTTCCATAAATGAGGAGGGTGAGGTGCTGGCCGACCCTAAGGATTCCTCTGGGTTCCGTAGGGCTAGGATAAAATCTCGAAGGGAGAGCCTCGGTTTAGGGCAACGACACAATGTCAGGGTAGAAGCCAATCAGACTGAAATGCATGTTTCAAGGGACACCCCAGAGAGAGACTCCCCAGGGGCCCCGGGGCTGGGCGGAGGGGGTGTGGCAGAGGAACTTGAAACTGGGCCCAAGCGGCAACCAGCAGGTCAGTGTTGAAGCGGACCCTCGTGCTGGAGCTCGAAGATTCCCTGACCACCGTGTCAGTTTTCTGCGGTTGCCACAACCAATTACCACAAACACAGTAGCTTAAAACGACAGTTATTATTTCACATCAGTTCTGGGAGCCAAAAGGCTGAAATCGAGGTGTTGGGAAGGTCCCGTTTCCTGCAGAGGCTCCGAGGAGAGCCCGTTCCTCGCCTCTTCCAGTTCCTGGTGGTTCCAGACGTTCCCGGCTGCGGCTGCGCTGTTCCAACCGCTGTCTCGTCTTCGCGGGGCCTCCTCTCTGTGTCTCAAAGATCTCTCTACCTCACTCTTTTTTGCTCTCTCTTCTTTTTTAAGATTCCATTCATTTACTTGAGAGAATGAGAGAGAGAGAGAGAGAGAGAGCACGAGCAGGGGGAGGGGCAGAGGGAGAAGCAGGCTCCCGGCTGAGCAGGGAGCCCAATGCCCTATGGGGCTTGATCCTGGGACTTGGACTTAACTTACTGAGACACCCAGGTGCCCCTCTTTGCTCCACTCTTTTTTATTATTATTATTATTATTATTATCTTTATTAACATATAATGTATTATGTGCTTCAGGGGTACAGGTCTGTGAATCATCAGGCTTACACACTTCACAGCACTCACCATGGCACATACCCTCCCCAGTGTCCGTCACCCAGCCACCCTATCCCTAACCCCCCCACCTCCCAGCAACCCTCAGTTTGTTTTGTGAGATTAAGAGACTCTTATGGTTTGTCCTCGCCACGATCCCAACTTGTTTCATTTTTTTCCCTCCTACCCCCCAAACCCCCTGCCCTGCCTCTCAAATTCCTCATATCAGGGAGATCATATGATAATTGTCTTTCTCTGATTGACTTATTTTGCTCAGCATAATACCCTCCGTTCCATCCACGTCGTCGCAAATGGCAAGAATTCATTTCTTTTGATGGCTGCATAGTATTCCACTATATATATATATCACATCTTCTTTATCCATTCATCTGTTGATGGACATCTAGGTTCTTTCCATAGTTTAGCTATTGTGGACATTGCTGCTATGAACATTAGGGGGCATGTGCCCCTTTGGATCACTGCATTTGTATCTTTAGGGTAAATACCCAGTAGTGCGATTGGGGGGTTGTAGGTAGCTCTATTTCCAACTTTTTGAGGAACCTCCATGCTGTTTTCCAGAGTTCTCTGCCCCCACTCTTATGAAGACACCTGTCATTGCATTTTTGGTCCACCTGGGTAATGCAAGATGATCTTCTCATTTCAAGAGCCTTGACTTAATCACCCTGCAAAGACTCTTTTTCCAAATAAGGTAACATCCACAGGGGCTGGGGATTAGGGCACGGATGTATCTTTTAGCCTTCTATCCCACATCCCAAAGGTCAGAACATGACATTCATAGCTCACTCCTGAAAATGCTTGTGGACTGCCACAGGGCTCCTGTGATACTCCGGAACTGACTCTTGGGTTTACACCAGGCAACCCAGCATCCAGAGATGGGATGGGGTTTATTACCAGCCTGGGGTGTCTGTCTTAGTCTGGGAAATCCAACATCGTTTCAAGGCATTCCTGGGCTATGGGATCCTCTGGATGTGCAAGATTTCGTGGCCAGTTTAGGAGCTTTTCTACTCTTAAGGGTGGACCTCTTGGTTCATTTATCCTTTGGGTCTCATGGATGGGTCAACATTTTGCAGAGTGCATGCTTGGACACTCCAGCTGCATGAGATGGCCTTTAGGGAAGGCCAGATACTTGTAACATCAGGCTAGATACTTGTGGCCAGATACTTGTGGACACCACTGGTGACATTCCCTTTTTGCAAATCCTCAACACATTTTAATAAATTAAAGGCACCCAGGAATCTTACAGTAGAGGAGACTAGTATTTCCCAACTTGCTTGGAACCGCTGACAACTCATACCTTGCTCCGGAAGGGAGACCTAGTAAAGAGGAAATGTACTGGTATGTTTTGGGCCTGTGTGTCCTCTGGGTTGGCAGCATGAGCGAATGCCAGATTATTCCTCATTTCTGACCCTCTTTGCCATCCCAGGGCTGGTGCCAGCTGCTGACTCTAATGGGCTCTGGTCCCCATTAGGTACCTGCTCACCGGCTGACGTTTCACTTCGTCCCAGGATTCCGCCGTGCTTGCCCAGGACTTATTGATCCTGCTTTGATGTTGCAGCACAGAAGGCACAGTCCTTGGTTGTGCTCAGTCCTTCTGGCCCTTCCCACATTCTGCCCTTTCACCACAGCTGGAGACCTGCCTTGTTTGTGGGTGAACTTTTGCATACATGGCATTAAAAGGCCTCTTTAATCAAGCTTCACTGAGTAGTAAGATTGGAAATTCAATCTGAATTTGTATGTGGCTCAGAAGGGGTGAAGGGGTTCCTAACTTCTCCTTTCCCTTCTTTGGTCTCTCTAGGAGGAACTCTCAAGGCCTGGCCTACATCACATGGAGAAGCACTCAGGGCCCAGTCACTCAGGAAGACCAGCAGAAGTCAACTGTAGACTGACTGACTGCCTTCCTTCCTTCCTTCCTTCCTTTCAAGATTGTATTTATTTATTTGTGAGAGTGAGAGAGAGTGCTATCATGAGCAAGGGGAAGAGGTAGAGGGAGAAGCAGGCTCCCTGCTGAGCAGAGAGCCCTGTGTGGGACTTGATCCCAGGACCCTAGGATCATGACCTGAGCCAAAGGCAGATGTTTAACCAACTGAGCCACCCAGGCGCCCTTTCCTTTTATTTCCTTCCTTCTTCCCTCTCTTCTTTTCTTTCATCCTCTCTCCCTCCTTCCTTCCCTTCCGCTTGCTTGCTTGCTTGCTTTCTACAATTAGGAGATTAATACAAATTAGAACAAGGCTTTATTTCACTGGAAAAATTAAGGGAGAATTTCATTATAAAGAGTGCAGAAGATCTTGTCAATTATAGTTGTTATTAGGAATATCAAGAATGTTTTTAATGATAACATGCGATTTCAAATATAAGAATAATTTTAAAATCTAGGTGTTCTCCTTAATGAGGGAGATATGAATAAAAGGATGTGAAGGACTGTGGCTTTTTCAATCTGTTATTCAACAGATTGTTAATAAATGGTGAGACTTGGTAGCCATCACTTTACCTGAGGGATCGAACTCAGTCGCATTAGTAGCGGCTCAACCTGACTTTTTGGCCTCCCCATGTGCTGTACTAAGAAAGATATGACACCATCTATGAGATATTCTTTCTAAAGAAATGTTTACTATGGTGAGCACTGTGAAATGTGTAAGGCTGATGATTCACCTGTACCCCTGGGGCTAATAATACATTATATGTTAATAAAAATAATTTAAAAAATATTTAACCCTAACCAAATCAAGCCTCTAGGCCAACTTCCAGTTTACAGGAAACGGGTTAAAGTAACCAGTTAAATGACAACGGGAAGAAGCGATCAGACAAATCTAGAATGAGAGATATTGTATAAACAGCTGTCCTGTGATCTGCCAACAGACATGTCACCAGAAAACAAAAGGTACAGGGACTGTTTCATTTTCATTTTTTCTTATTTTATCTTATTTTGATTGTTTATTTTATTTTTTTTAGAGAGAGAGAGCATGAGCATGTTTTGTGGGGTGGCAAAGGGAGAGGGAGAATCTCAAGGAGACTCCATGTCCAGCAGGAAGCCTGATGTTGGGCTCAGTCCCATGACCCGAGGTCACGACCTGAGCTAAAATCAAGAGCTGGACGCCTAACCGCTTGAGTCACCCAGGCGCCCCCTTGGGACTGTTTCAGAATAAGGGTGGAGACCATATAGACTTCACACCCGTGGCGATGCTTGAAGCTAGATTGGGAGGATCCTTGTGTTACAATGTTTTTTCCCCGGGGCGCTTGGGTGGCTCAGTCCTTTAAAGGTCTGCTTTTGGCTCAGGTTCTGATCCCAGGGTCCTGGGGTCAAACCCACAATGGAGCTCCCTGCTCAGCGGGAAGCCTGCTTCTCCTTCTCCTTCCGCTCCTCACCCACCACTCCTGCTCTAGCTCTCTCTCAAATAAATAAGTAAAATCTTTAAAAAAAAAAAAATTTTTTTTTTTTAAAACAAAACCGTAAAAGGCCCTCTTGGGACAATTACAGAAACTTGAGATTCTAGATATTATTATGCGGTGCTAAGGATTTTAAAGATTATTCTAACTCTAGGAGATACACCTTAACCTGTTCAGGGGCAGGATTGTTCAGCCACATACTTCCAAATGATATGGAAAAGAAAAACTATAGTTAAAATACATGAGGCTACATGTTAATAATTGCTGAATCCAGGTTGAAGACGGATAGCTGCTCATTGTACCATTTCTTTACCTTTTCGGTATGTGTGAAAATGTTCAGAATAGACATCTGGGAAAAAAAGGAACTGTGATCTTGAAGGCCTTTGTCTCAGCTACATTTTGGCTTAAATTGTAAAGGATTTTTACGTGAATTTCGTACCCAGATAGTGTCAGTAATACGAAACTCCTGGGACTCTATTTGATGGTTTGATTTGACTCAATGTCCACCCTTGTTGAGAACGTCTGCAGGAAATATCGAAATTGAACGTATTACAACCAAGAAGTGCAGCTGCACAAGAACAGACTCACTAAGGTACTGTATGAGTGTCAATCAAGGTGAGCGATGATGGGAATTTGTCTCTTCCTAAGAAAGGCCTTCATATACCTGTTGTCATTCCAGCATCAGAAAGTATCTCCTGAAAAAGTATACTTAATTTATTCAGCTAATGTTTATTGACATGCTACTACACGATAAGACTTATGTTGGCCTCGAGGATACATCGGTGGATAAAAAGTGACCAGTGAAGGACCACAGGCTACAGACCTCCGTAGGCCCTAGGACAAGAGCAGCCTCATTCATGCTTAAGTGCAGAGTTCTCTCAAGATTTTGCTTGCATACTCCCTCAAAAATTATGTATACCTTTATTTCTTGATCAATGAAAATGTTCAGTTTTTGGTTAAATGGCGGCACAAGATATCATTGTGTTATAAAATTACCATTTTAAAATAAAATTGTTTTGTCACTTTTTAAAAAATACCCTAAGTGTAGTTCTTTATCATCTGTGTCTAGGAATTTCCATATCTGGAGTTTTTGTAGGGTGGTTTTGCTGTGATGTGAGTTCTTGCTCAAGGCATCTCGTGACATATATACACACATATATAAACACACACACACACACACACACACACATAAATTTGGTTATGTTTATTGTGTGTAGCTCATGGTCCTTGTAAACTTATTCAGGGAGGTTCTCTGAGGGCTGGTGTTATGGACTGAACTGTGTCCTCCTAAAATTAATTTTTGAAGCCCTCAGTACTGATATGACCATATTAGCAGACAGAGCCGTCAGGGAGGTAATTAAGATTAAATGAGGTCATGTGGGCAGGGCCCTAATCCAGTAGGACAGCGGTCCTTGTAGGAGGAAGAAGAGACACCAGGGATATGCACACACAGAAGAAAGACCATGTGAGGACATGCAGCAAGGAGGCAGCCATCTGCAAGCCAAGGGGAGAGGCCTTGGGAGAAACCAGCCTTGACGGCATCTTGACTTTGTACTCCCAGCCTCTAGGTCCGTGACAAAATAAATTCCTGTAGTTTAAGCTACCCGGTCTGTGCATTCTTTTATGGCAGCCCCAGCAGAGCAAGACAGCTAGGAAACAGTGCTTTCCTCTAGAGGGAATCCACATCTGCTTTTACCAGGCGCTTGGGGCTCCAAGTGATCCAAGATAATTTTTTTTTAAGATTTTATTTATTTATTTGACAGAGAGAGAAAGATCACAGCAGACAGAGAGGCAGGCAGAGAGAAGCAGGCTCTCTGCTGAGCAGAGAGCCTGATGTGGGACTCGATCCCAGGACCCTGAGATCATGACCTGAGCCGAAGGCAGCGGCTCAACCCACTGAGCCACCCAGGCGCCCCGATCCAAGATAATTTTGAACTGAATTCACTCTCAGAGATTATTTGGTCACTAGGGTGATAGAAGTTTGGGGTACAATCCATGCCAGGCCTGGTTCATGGGTATCATCAGGAGACAAGTTTTCCTAGATGTCTTGGAGGGGGTCAGATTTACTTCTGGCTCACCATTCTCCAGAGATAATAGGCCTATGGGCCTTGGGAAGAATCCTGGTGGAAGGTCCCTTAACACAGTCTCGTGCTGGGCAGGTTCCGGGCTTCCATGATTTTTCTTGCTTCTGGAAGCTGTCAAAACACAAGCTCAAGTTTGCCTTGCTCAGCAGAGCATAAGTAACTTCCACATTCCATTTACCAATCGTCCTTAGATTTTGGCCCAATAATTTCCTTACCGTTTTTCTAAACGTGTAACAATATGTTTTTTATATTTCACCTTTAAAAAAATTTTTTTTATTTGACAGAGAGACACAGCAAGAGAGGGAACACAAGCAGGGGGAGTAGGAGAGGGAGAAGCAGGCTTCCCGCTGAGCAGGGAGCCTGATGTGGGGCTCCATCCCAGGACCCTGGGATTATGACCTGAGCTGAAAGCAGAGGCTTTAACCCACTGAACCACCCAGGCGCCCCCCCCCCCCGAAAATATTTTTATATAATGTTGGTGTTCTCTTTTGAAAACGGTGATTCTAATATAATGAGTATCTATTATTTTGTCTTCTCCTTTCTCAGGGGAAATGTTCCTTTCTCCACCTCAGTAATGTAGTTCAGTGACAGTGTCCATGTTCTCACAGATCTTAGCTCTTTAGCACAATCATTTGGTTCAGGGATGGGCACCTACCTGGACCAATTACCTGTCCTTCCCTGGGACAAGTTAAAAAACTTGGCACTAGAGATCATCACTCCCTGCCCATCTGATGGTGAGGTTGAAGATATAGTTCTAGTAGTCCTTCAGGCCCCCCGGACCACTACCCCATTACAATTTGTTCAGATCAACAGTACATTCCTCCAACATTGCCTGCACGTTTAACTGGGTTCCTGTGAATGGGAACCAAGAGAAGTGTGACTGATTTATGTATCCTAAAAGGCTGTTGTGAGGACCAGTGCTTGGCACACAGCAGGACTCAACAAATGTTGTTTCCTTACTCTTATATTTAACTTCCAAATGCTTAACGAAAAAACGCTGGGGCAATTCTCAATTCTACAATTCATCTCTAAGTAAACACTTAGAGATGAGAGGGAGCCCTCTACCCTACCACATACACACATTTCCCTCCAGTCCTACCTCAGCTCTGCTGTCCTGAGGTTCAGATACCTGCCCTGAAATATTATCAGTACATCTTTCGGGAACTCTCAGCCTATCTCACAGAATCCCTCCCCCCTGTGCATACAACATGAGATGGGGTTGGTGTTCCTAAACTGTGCCCCTGGTCTGAGCTCAGGGAGAAGTGTTCCACCACAGGCCTTACAGGGGTGTGAGCTCATGTTGGGGTTGGGTGGGAGGGCTGTGGGTTGGGGAATGAGCCTCCTTCAAATTCAGTTTCTCGTGAATAGTATCAACATTTTTAAGTAAAAGCTTAAATGCGATCAATTCTTAAGTTCAGCCCTTGGAATCAGTGGGTCTCCATTACCGTGTCAAGAATTTGCCTTCCTATGTTGGGTAACGAGTGAAATCAGTCAAATCAGTGACATTAGTTTGCAAGGGCTGCACTGTTTTTGGACTCCCTTTCATTATTTGTATTCTAAATCTCATTCTGATTTAGGAGGCTTGGAGGAGGGATCTTTCCAACTCCTTTAGTCACACAGATGGAAAAGGGATTGCTAACATTCTGGAACCTATTTCTGCATATCATCTGCCTATTGTTTAAAATATTTGGGGGCGGAGTTTAGATACAACTTTGCTTCTATTCAGTCGCTTCTACGGTGGTGGCCTTTCTAAACCGTATTTTTTTTTTTTAAAGATTTTATTTATTTATTTGAGAGAGAGGCAGTGAGAGAGCATGAGCGAGGAGAAGGTCAGAGGGAGAAGCAGACTCCCCGTGGAGCTGGGAGCCTGATGCGGGACTAGATCCCGGGTCTCCGGGATCATGACCTGAGCCGAAGGCAGTCGCTCAACCACCTGAGCCACCCAGGCGTCCCCCTAAACCGTATTTTCTAAATAGATCTTCATTTAAAGAAAGAGTCAAGCTACGGTGAGGAAAGGTGGGCTACTGACGGAGGCAGAGCCTCTCCTAAGGCCGAAGCAGGTCAGCTCTGGCCAGGTAGGCGTCCATAATTCAATACACCAAATCCTGTTCGCCTCTGAACCGACTTCAAGTAGAGGTGGATGTTGCAGTCTTCGGCCCTAGTGGTTTACTGAAGTCCTTCCGACCAAACGCGGAAGTCTCCCCGGGAGGCATTTTGGCAACGTTCATGCGCGTGTTCTTACATTTCAGGGCTGTTTCAATACTTCCTCGAAACGTGCACCCGAACTACCCGGGCGCCAAACGAAAACGCATATTCCGGGGCCCACTCCAGGCACTCCAGCGTCTCGCGGCGGGAACAGGGGGCGCAGAGCCCGTATTTTCGCCAGAAGATCCCTAAGCCTCCCAGGGACCGGCCTCAGTCGTGCACGGCGACCGGGGCGCTCGCCGCGTTCGCCGCCAGGCGCCTGCTCACGTTGCTCTCCACCGCCCCCCGCTCCGGTTCTGCGCCTCCTTTGTCACCGTCCTCGGTGCCACCAGAGCTCGGCTCCTGCTCAGGTTTCCGCCCCGCCGCCCACAACAACACCGAGGTGGCCCAGAGCCCGGGGGCTCGCAGCCCCGCCCGCCCGCGCGCCCGCCAGCGGCGGAAGTGACGGCGCGCGTCGTTGGTCGCTCCCGCCCCTTCCGCCCGGCGCCCCGCCCAGGCCTGTCGGCTCCGCTCTCCCCGCCCCTCCCCCTCCCCTCTCACGTCCGCTTTCTGTCAGCCTGTCTCCCTTTCCCTCTCCCCCTCTCTCCTTCCTTTCGCTTCCTCTCTCGCACCGGAGCGCACGTACCTGCCCGGGCCCGGCTCCGCTCCCTCCTCCCTCCTCCCCCACCCTCCCTCCCCGCCCCGGCCGGAAGGCTCCGGCCCCGGCCGCGGGAGCCTCGCGGCTGCGTCACCGCCGCCCCCCCAGACAAGATGGACACCGCCGAGGAAGGTAAGTGGCGGCGCCCGCGCCCTTGCACCGGCGCCTGGGTTCGGGCCAGGCCCGCGCCCCGGCCGCGGAGCTCGAGGCAGGCGGTGCCCCCCCCCTCCCCGGGCGGCGCGGCGGGGGGGCCCCTCGCCTCGGGGCGGGGGCGCGCGGTGACAGCGGCGGGGCCGGCGCCCGAGGCCGTTTGCCCGCCGCGCTGGGCGCGAGGGGCGGCGGGCGGACAGGCCGCAGCGGGGAGCGAAAGGTGACCCCTCGGCGCCCCCCGCCGTTTCCCGCCGGTGCGCTCGGAGGGCGGGGATCCGCGGTGGTCTGGGCCTTCGGGCCGTGGGGATCGGGGCCGGCCTGGCCTCCCCGCCCCCTCTGTCCCCCCCAGTCCCCGGGGGACACGCCGTGGTCGCTGCTCGAACTATGGGGGCGTATTCCACGCCCTTCCCCCACCCGGTTCTGTCTTTCTTGCCGTCGTTTCGCCTGTTGCTGCTGTACAGGCCCTACCCCCTGACAACGAAACTTCTTTGTGGACTCTGAAACTTCGCGAAAAATGCCCCGCCAGGTGACGGCTGCTTGCAGGGAACTGAGCCCAGTCGGAGAACCTTGCTCTCGGCGTCCCTGCTCCCAAACAGTTTGTTCACGAAACGTGGAAGAGTAAGGTCCACCGAGGTTATCAGGAGGAGGGAGGCTGTTGAGAATTCTTTTGTTTTGGTAGTTTTGCGTTGAATCCCTGACACCAGTAAGCAGGGTTTTCTGTGCTTTGTTTTGCGGGTGCGTGTGTTTCGGAACTAGCGAAGCCGGGTCAGCCGAGTACGGAGGTACGAGCATCTGTTGAGGATGTAACTGCATTTGCTTGTCCGCGGAAGGCAGGCTGTCTTTAAGCGCTTTTATCCTTGTAGAGTCTGTCAAGTCATTTCGTGAGTCTGTAGAGGAAATTAGTAAATGATCCTGTTTCTCGCTGGTTTGGTTATCAGTGAAGGTACATTCGTACCTTGGGTGTCTTTACGTGGGGCTGTGCCTTTCAATCTTAGTGGATTTTGATTTGGGTGGTTTTAGATGAAAATCGCCGAACACTGCCATGGTGTGCAATAGTGAGTAATACGAGTTTGGTATTGTCTGTATCTGTAATGGCCTGGTAGCTCTTAGTTTCTTGTTTTTTAGATAAGTCTGCCCTTAGTAAGAACTTCAGCTGTAATGACATTTGTGTGCGACCGTTTACAGAGCACACTCCCGCGTTTACACTTGATCTTTCAGAGCAGCCCCAGCCAGTGGGTAGGTGGTAATGTCTTTTACAGATGTGGAAGTTCAGGCTTAGTTATTTTAACAGCTCGTTCAAGTGTCACACACTAGTAAGATTTGAACCTAGATATCCTGATTATAAACAGAGCTTTCCTCTCATGATGCTTCAGTTGTGTTTATTATACACAGTGAGTGAAAGCTAGTTGCTGCAGGAGACTCCCTCGTAAAAATAGTAAAGTGAAACTGCTGAGTGGTTAGGAATTACTTTGTTTTTGACAGATGGTCCGAGTGTAGATTTCTATCAGCATAGATTTTGGGTCATTTTGGATTCACATTTTAATGACTCAGTCTACTAAGTCAAGTATTTATTTATCATGATGTGTGCAGGCTTATTACATTCAATTCTATTCTTTTTTTTTTTTTTAAGATTTTTATTTATTTATTTGACAGATCACAAGTAGGCAAGAGAGGCAAGCAGGGAGAGAGAGGAGGAAGCAGGCTCTCTGCGGAGCAGAGAGCCCGACGCGGGGCTCGATCCCAGGACCCCGGGACCATGACCCAAGCCGAAAGCAGAGGCCTTAACCCACTGAGCCACCCAGCCGCCCCTTAAATTCTATTCTTTGAGCCTGGGTACTCATAGTACTTGCATACACATTTATGGTGCTGTAGTTAGTGGAAACTCAGGAATTGCGGAATCTCAGACTTTATATGGACTCATGAAAAAAAGATTTTCAATGTACTTCTAATGTGTAAACATTTTTTTCCTTGTAAAATTATAATCAGGGTAAGATACAAATGATTTTTCTTTATTGGCTTGAACCCTGTTTCCTATTGAAATAACTGAGCATGTGTGTATGGCATTTATTTTGCTGAACACTTTATACACATCTTATTCAGTTCTCTCAACATTTTAAGGTAGGCAGTATTCACTCTTTATGGAGAGGAGATGGTGGGTTGGTATTATTAGTGACTTGCCTAACTTACAGGGAACAAGGTCAGAGGTAAGATTGAGACTTGGGTCTGTCAGACCCTGTTGTTAAAATAGATAAAATAACTTATTTTTGTTGCTCCCTTTATGAGATGAATCATTTACAGATTTTGACAGAACCTTTTTTTTGGGCATTTGTTTTATGAAACTATTAGTCATGAAATGAAAGTGAATTTTAATATTCTCATGCCCACTTTTGCTAAATTCCAAATCAGAAGACTTCTGAAATTTTCAAAATTAAATTTAATCTTAATTTGAAAAACCATTACAGAGGATTTCATGATAAAGTGAAGAACAGCTTGGAAACAACTGCTTTTTTTGCTAAATTGGTTATTATAGATTATTTCTTAAGTTGAAAAAATGCAGTTGAATTTTTTATGATTACAAAAGAAGCTTTTTTTTTAGGAGACAATAAAAATGGAAGAAAATTATAAAAATATGTATAGAAAATTAAATTTAAAAATTGTTACCTATTAAAAACGCTGATAGTGTTTACTTTTTTATTTTTTAAATATGTTAATCTTGAACCAACAGCCTAAGAATGTTATGAAAATACCAACCATACAAGTAGAGTGTAACTCTTCCCACTCTTAAAAATAGCATCTTACTTTTCTCTAGAGGACTATATATGATCTTATAATGCTGAGAATGTTTTGTGTTTGTAGTAAACAGTATTGAAATCAGAAAATTATTTGCCAGGTGGATTTTGGCCCTTCGTATTAAGTGTTTGCTAGATTTTAAAGGTCTCTAAAAGGTGTTTGGTGTGTTAAATTTTATTTTTGTAAAATCAACAGGTTTATAATCCATTCTCATTACACAGGATACATGAATCATTCATATTGTTTGTAGTTTGTATGGATGTAGATAGTTTATATAAACAGCTGTAATCAAATCTTTTTTTTTTTTTTTTTAGATTTTATTTATTTATTTGTCAGAGAGAGCACAGGCAGACAGAGGCAGAGGGAGAAGCAGACTCCCTGCTGAGCAAGGAGCCCTATGCGGGACTCGATCCCAGGACGCTGGGATCATGACCTGAGCGGAAGGCAGCCGCCTAACCAACTGAGCCACCCAGGTTTCCCTGTAATCAAATCTTTAAACTTCAGAGGATACCTTAGATTTGCAGCTTCCTCATTTTATGGATTAAGAGTCTGATCCTGCAGTGCACTGAGATTTTTCAGTTTCAAGGAAAAAAATACGTCTTTTGCTCAAGGATATTCATTTTTTAGAAGGAAAGCACCACACTGTTGGAATAGATGTTGGAAGCAAGTGTTGGTGTATGAAACCCTCATGAAGATATTAAATACATTTTGCATAGTGGAGTGTTCTCATTTCAGTCCAGTGATACAGACCTGACTTTTTAAAAAAAGTTTGTTAAATCACTCCTTACTGTAGCAAAATGTAATACAAAATCTCATCAGTAATTTTTTTATGGGGTACCAGAAGGCGACTTTTTTATGCTTTATGAGATGTCTTGGGGAGGTATGGGGTTGAAGTGCCGTGCAGTTGATCATGTTCTGTATTTACCATGGCAGAACCTGAGGTGGCATAGGTTCAGAAGAGATGAGTTAAAGGGATGGGAAGTTGTCAGAACCAGACAGCTAGTTATCATCTTTCTAGAACCACATGGTCTTTCATCTCTGCTTTCAGACTTGTCTGCTTCATTCTTCTCACCACGGATCACCTTTCACTGCTTTGGCATGCTTATGACCACCAAGCAGACATGCACTTATTTGACAAATGCTTATTGAGCACCTGTTACAGGCCAGGCACTATTTTATGCTTTTGGGCTAGGCAGGGAACAGAATAGACAAAATCCCTTATTTCGTTGAGTTTATATTTTTTGTTTTGTTTTGTTTTTGTGGGTTTGTTTTTTTTTTGAGTTTACATTCTTTTGGCTTGGTAGGGGAGGAAGGGCAGACAAAAAATAAATTATATGGCATAACTGGAAGGTTATAAATGCTGTGGAGAACAGTAAATCTGTAGGGACTAGGAGTGCCAGGATAGGAGGATGGTGCTGCAGTTTTAAATAAGACAGTAAAGGAAAATCTCAGGGAGAAGGAGCAAAGTAAGAGAGGGAGTTAAACATACTCTGTGGGCAGAGCACTCTAGGTAGAGGCAATAGCCAGTGTGAAATCTTTTAAGATGGGAGTATGCCAGGAATGTTTAAGTAATAACCAGGAGACCAGTGTGAATAGAATGAGTTAGTTGGGTGAAGAGTAAGTAAAATATGAGGTCAGAGAGATCATGAGGCCAGGAGGAGTGTAGAAGGGGAGCAAGTATGTAAGACTTATCTTCACTTTTACTTTTCTGAGATGGGTTTTGAGCAGAGGTGAGGCATTAATTGTCTTGCCATTCTGTTACTGGCTGTTTCCTTGAATATATCTCTTTTCCTGATCAACTTAATCTTAAATCTGAATTTCTGGTAGCTAGAATCTGATTTGGCCCATGTTGGGTCAGGTACCTGCCCATGATCCAGGTAGCTGGGTGGTGGTGGGGAAGATAGTGGAAGTGGAAGAATAAAAATCATGTCAAAAGGCACAAACTAACAGTTATAAGGCTTGGAGATAATAGTATACAGCATGGTAACTATAGTTAATACTATCTTATATATTTGAAAGTTACTAAGAGAATAGATCTTAAAAGTTCTTACCACAAGAAAAAATTGCATGTGTGATATATTTAACTAGACTCATTGTGGTGATCATTTCACAATATATACATATGTTGAATCTGTGTCATACACTTGAAACTAATGTTACATGTCAGTTACATCTCAATAAAAAGAAAATGAATAAAAGTCATGAATGGCTACCTCCGTTCTTGGTCAGGGCAGACATCCCAAAAGATGTCTCTTCCACTGTTGAACTAAATACCTTCTAGGCTGGAATGCTATGAGTGATTAATGTGGGGCTTCCTGGGTATTGTCTTCTAGACCAGGCTTATTTTTATTGGGCTTTACAAAACTCTCTCCTGTGTGGACATGAAGATCGCTTATTTTTAGTGTAATACAGGTAAAATGGAAAGAGTTCTTAAAAAGAGACAGGAAGTAAGACCACAAGGGAAAACTTACTAATTCAGATTATATTTTAGAATGCTTTTGCACTGGGCAAGGCAAGATATATTACAGGAGTTTAAGTTCAGGCAATGGAAATGGAAAGAACGAGAAAGAAACAACAGATCAGGTTAGAATTAATAGAATATAGTGATCGATGAGATGATAAAGGGAGGAGGATTTGAAAATGATCTCTACTGCAGTTTCATTAGCTCTGAATGGGGAGAGAAATTCAGTTTTGGATATTGTTTTTGTAATGGGTGCCATAACAAAGTAGCATAGAGTGGGTGGCTTCCACAATAGAAAGTTACTTTCTCACAGTTCTTGAGGCCAGAAGTTTGAGAACAAGATGTCTGCAGGGCTGGTTTCTTCTGAGGCTTCTCTCCTGGGGTTGCAGATTTTTGTCTTCCTGTGTCTCTGTATGATTTTCTTTCTCTGCACGTCTGTATTCTAATCTCTTTATACAAAGGCACCTCATGTTGAATTAGGGCCCACCCTAATGACCTTATCTTTAACTTAATTATGTCTTTAAGATCTTGTCTACAAACACAGTCATTCTGAGGTTCTTGGGATCAAGACATCAATGTATGAGTTTTGGTGGGGCATCTGGGTGGCTTAGTTAAGGGTCTGCCTCTGGTTCAGGTCATGATCCCAGGGTCTCAGGGATCCTGGGGTTGAGCCTGGGGTCGTTGGGCTCCCTGCTTAGCTGCGTGTCTGCTTCTGCCTCTCCCTTTGCTCCTTCCCTCCACTTAAGCTTGAGTGCTTTCTTTCTGTAATAAGTAAAACAACAACAACAACAACAACAAAAAACATATATACACATATATGTGGGTATATATGTGAAGTTTGGTGGAGCTGGTGGAAACAACACAATTCAGTACATAAGAGACATGGTGAGTTCTTGAAGGCTTGGAAGACATTGAAACATTTTCTGTATGCTCGTTTCTTATAACAACTTCATTATAATCTTACTTTTCTCTCTTTCTTCCCTACCCCCACTTGAGTATTTTTTAATGACAGGTTAGTAAGGTATAATTTACATGCAATCGGATTTAGCATTTTCACTGTAAAGTTCTATTATAGCACTTTTGAGATAAAAGATTTGGAGATTCCTTGCTCTTTTTTTCTTCTCCATTTATCAAATACTGAATACTTGCACTGTTCTTAGGCCCTGTGTCAACTGTGTTTCTTGCGTGAATTTCATTTCCCCCATTCCTAGCCATTTCAAAGTTCCTTAGAGGCACTTCTTTTTTTTTTTTTTTAAGATTTTATTTATTCATTTGACAGACAGAGATCACAAGTAGGCAGAGAGAGAGAAAGAAGTGGACTCCCCACCGAGCAGAGAGCCCCATGTAGGGCTTGACCCCAGGACCCCAGGACCATGACCCTAGCCCAGAAGGCAGAAGCTTTAACCCACTGAGCCACCCAGGGGCCTCCTTAGAGGTACTTCTATTAAATGGACCAGTTTGAAGACCATTGCTCTTGGGATTCCTTTATACTTTTAAATACTCAAGACCCATAGGACTTTTATGTGGAGGATATCTTTTTAGTATATTAGAAATGAAAACAGAACTTTAAAAAATTTATTTTATTTGTTTATTATTTTTTAAAATATTTTGTTTATTTATTTGACAGAGAGGGAGAGATCACAAGCAGGGAGAGAAAGAGGGGGAAGCAGGCTCTCTGCTGAGCAGAGAGCCCAGTGTGGGGCTCGATCCCAGGACCCTGAGATCATGACCTGAGCCGAAGGCAGAGGCTTAACCCACGGAGCCACCCAGGCGCCCCAGAACTTTTTTTTTTTTTTTTTAAGATTTTATTTATTCATAAGAGAAAGAGAGAAAGAGAGAGAGAGAGGCAGAGGGAGAAGCAGACTCCCTGCAGAGCAGAGAGCATGATGCAGGACTTGATGCCAGGACCCTGGGATCATGACCTGAGCTGAAAGCAGATGCTTAACCGACTGAGCCACCCAGGCGCCCAAAAAGAACTTTAAATGCAGTACATGTTAAGAAAAATAACTTTATGATAAACATATTTTCCAAGACGAAAACTTTAGGGAGAAAAGTAGCATTGTTTCAGTTTTTTGCAAATCTTTATGTCTGACTTGTTAGAAGACAGTTGGATTCCCATCTCTGCCTGTGCAGTTACTCTTGCGATATGTTTTGGTTAAAGTGTATGAAGAAGATTGGGCTTCACACAGATAATTTGAAAATGGGACTTGTATTTTCAGGTAATTTTTGATGTCCTCTGATACTATGCCAAAATTTGACAAGTGGTCGTTTCTTTTTTTCCTTCTTCTTCTTTTTCTTTTCTTTAAAGTGGTAGTTTCTTTAAGTGCTATTAATCTGAAAGCACATACATCACCTTTTAAAATTAAATCAACTGTGGCACCTGGGTGGCTCAGTGGGTTAAAGCCTCTGCCTTCGGCTCCAGTCTTGATCTCAGGGCCCTGGGATCAAGCCCCGCATCTGGCTCTCTGCTCAGCAGGGAGCCTGCTTCCCTCTCTCTCTCTGCCTGCCTCTCTGCCTACTTGTGATCTGTCAAATAAATAAAATCTTAAAAAAAAATTAAATCAACTTAAATTAAAATTCATTGGTTTGATGGGTCAGAATAGTCCAGAAATAGACTCATATATATGTGGACAATTGATTTTTGACTAAGATACAAAAGCAGTTTGGTGGAGAAAGCATAGTTTTTCAGCAAATGGTGCTGGGATAATTAGCTGTTCATAGACAAAAAATGAACTTTGAGGCATACCTTTCACCATATACCTTAACTCAGAGAGATGTTAGACCTAAATGAAAAACCTAACTGTGAAACTTTTAGAAGAAAATAGAGGGGAAAACCTTTGTGATTTTGGGTTAGGCTAAGATTTCTTAGATAAAACACCAAAAGCATGATCTGTAAAAGAAGGAATTGATTTAAAAAAAAAAAAGAAGAAATTGATAAATTGGATGGCATCAAAATTCACAAGTTCTCTTTGAAAGACACTGTTAGTAGAATGAAGACAGGCCACAGGATATGTTTGCAAAATGTCTTATCTGATAAAGGACTTACTGAACTATATAAAACATTTTCAAAACTTAATAAGAAAATGAATGACACAGTTTAAGAGAGGCCCAAAGATTTGGACACCTCACCAGAGAATATATACATATGGTTTATAAGCATATGAAAAGATGCTGAGCACCACTGGTCATTAGGTACATGCCAATTAAAACCATAGTGAAATGATTCACACCCACTAGGATGACTATAATCAAAAGGAACATACAGAGGAGAGTGAGAGGGAGAAGCAGACACCTTGCTGAGCAGGGAACCCCACGTGGGGCTCGATCCCAGGATCCTGAAATCATGACCTGAGCCACCGAGGTGCTCCCCCAGTGAAGCTACTTTAAAAAATACATTGGTTTGTTTTTCAGTCATGCGTGGTTTTGTAACATCATGTGTTGGTCTTTTGGTAGATAATCAGTGGTTGAGTTATGCAGATCTTCCAAATGTTGACAGGTTTCATGTGTATTATAAAAGCTTACATTCCTTAACATCACTACCTGTCTCAGCTTGAAAAGCCTTTTAGCAATTGGGGAAGCGGTCATGCTCATTGTGGTGGATACAAGTTTTCTAAAATCCTAATTTTTGCTTGAAAGTTTGATTTTTATTATTGGCAGCAAATATCGTCAGTTTTCCTTGGCTCCTAGGCTCACTTCATTCTTCTGTGATAAAATGTCTGCGGAATACCAAGATCTGTCTGAATAACTTGTTTTTGTTTTTGTTTTTCTTTTCAGTTTTTTTTTAAGCCATGATAAAAATGTTTCAAAAACAAACATGATGTTTCTTGGGAGGAAAAAACAGTTCGATTGGTAACTCCAAAGAATTGTACAAAGTACTTTTTCTTGAGGCAAACATTGGTGTTGAGCTCAAGTCCAGGAGTGATCCCCCACTCCCTGTATTTTCCTGTTCAAAACTTTCAATTGGTTCTTCTTTAAGTTTTTTGTTTTTTTTTTTTGCGGTCTTGATCTAGTGAAGAGACAGATGACACACAGTAAGTTAAGCAGAGGAATTTAAATTACTAAGCTATGGGAAGAAGTTAGCTGTAGAGATGTAAACAATACAGTAAAGGGTACCTGGGCAAGAAGGGGAGTATCCAAGTAGAGACAGACTTGGAAGAGGTAGGGCCACTCCTCACAGTTGTGGTTTAGACACCAGTGGAGGAGTGTGGAATTGTCCAGAGCTAGTCCGCAGTTTCTGGGCTAGCAGGAAGCAACCCTCCAGGTGCAGGACAGCCAGAGGTGGTGGATGGGCATGTGGGGGGAGTTGGATACCACTGTTGGGTACAAGACCTGGTGTGTCTTATATTCTTCGTGTCTTGGATTCTTACCAGTAGGGTTGTGGAAAGGCGGTCATTATAACAAACCTACTGACAGTGTAGCAGGAGCCAGAAAATCACTTCCTCCTGTGTTGTCCCTCTAGTATCTTCTAGTGACAATTTTTTTTAAAAAGATTTATTTATTTGACAGAGATAAAGAGCACAAGTAGGCAGAGTGGCAGGGAGAGGGAGAAGCAGGCTCTTCACTGAGCAGGGATCCCGATGCGGGGCTCCATCCCAGGATCCTGGGATCATGACCTGAGCCAAAGGCAACAGCTTAACCATCTGAACCACCCAGGTGCCCCACAAATTTGTTTTTAAAAAAATGTTTTGAGTTCAGTGTCTTACCACGGATGAGGTACTGGAGGAGAGATTTGGAACTGAGGTGAAATAAGTTGATACCTGGCACACTGTTCCTGGAACCGTTGGGAGCCACTGCCTGTGCTGCAGAACTAGGGTATGCCCGCTGCTCCTGGCCGAGTCACAAGAGGGGCCTGGCTGGCTCAGTTGGAAGAGCATGTAACTCTAGATCTCAGGAATGGGAGTTCAAGCCCCACGTTGGGTGTAGAAATTACTAAATAAACAAAACTTGAAAAAGAAAAAAAGAATCACCACCAGGATCTCTGTAACTACTGCAGGAGTTCAAAGCATTTGCAATTAGCTGTCACTGCTGTTTTTAGAGCCAGAAATAGAAAATGGCTTCACCTTTTCCCACAAAAGTGCTCCCTTTGATTCAGTGCAACTCAAGTCTAGTCAGCAAAGAGGCCAAAAAAATGTAGTTTTCAGGCTTCTAGGAGCAACAGTACAGGTGAATGTTAAGTTTGTAATTACCAGTAATCTGGAGAGAGAAGAAAATAACTAAACTTTGGGATACATGTAGAATTGGGACTTTATGTTTGCAAGGCCTAATTAGCACATGCATATTTTTTTTATAGGTAGTTTTTTCTTGTAATTGTAAAAGTAGCGATGAAGGACTAGAAACTTGGGGAGAGAAGGAAAGAAAATCACCCATGTTCTCATCTGACCAATTATAATGGCTGTTTTTTCCGTATTTTCTCTTTTAGGCTATTTTGATGTTTTTAACCTAGTAGGAAGTACAGTGTGTATTTATTTTTTATTTTTGCTTTGCTTATTTAGCATGGATTTTTTTCATGTTCTGTGTAGTCAGTGTACCACAATTTAGATCCCCACTTGCCTGGTTTGGGGTACGTAGGTTATTTACAGACATTTTGAATAATAGTTTTCAATCATAGATTCTTAATATTTACTTACTGTGATCATAGCTACTAATTGTAAAAATTTTTGTTGGTAATCAGATACTAGAAATCCTTGTGACTTCAGCCAAATGAATCAAGGCCAGCAGTAGCCGTCATAATTCATGTTAATGGTTTGCCCTTGATATGATGTGATGAAAATGGCACTTTGCCTCTGTCCTTTACTTCCCTCAAAGCCATAGCCCTGTTCTAGTCATGAGCGAAACATAAGACCAATTCTGTTAGGGGGCATCTTACAAGGTGCCCGACCAGTACTCCTTAAAATGACCAAAGTCATCAAAAACAAGGAAAGCCTGAAAAACTGCCAGAGCCAAGAGAAACTGTCTTAGCCAAGCTAGGAAGACATGACAACTAAATGTCCGGTGGATTTTTTTTTTTACAAAAAAAGGACATTAGGTGAAGACTAAGGAAATCTGAATCAACTGGATTTTAGTTAATGATATGTGAACATTGGCTCATTAAGTTTAACAAAAATATCATGCTAATATGGATGTTAATAATAGGGGATACTGGGCGCTATGTGTATGAGAACACTGCACTGTCTTTTCAGATTTTCTGTAAATATAAAATTGTTCTGAAAAATAAAGTTTACTACTAATAATTTAACAGTCCTTTGTTTATTGAATTATCACCAGAAGGATAATTACCAGAGGAATTTGCATACACTTTGAAATCTAACGTGGAAAAACTTTCAAGGTAGATAATGACCTAAAAATTATGACATATACCCAAAGTTTTTAGTTTTTGTTTTTTTTTTTTCTTCTTCTTTTTTTCATAGTTGGTACTTAGGACATATTTGGTGAGCTGAATTGTTGGCTAGAAAAACTGATGGCATGAGCCAAACCAGCGTGGGTGTGGACTTCCTTCCAACTTGAGAACCTACTCTTACTGGTTGTTCTTTTCTCCTCCCTCTCATTTCCCGGGCAGTCTCCATACTCAGTCACTAAGGATTTGAGATTTTTCATTAAAACATACAAACAAATAAAAACCTTTATATTTATTATTTATTGAGCTCTCGGCACTGTGCTAGGAATTTATAAAAGGTATGCCTTGCTAAGATATTAGGTATTCAAATAAAGCAACAAAAGTTCCCACAGGATTAAACAGAAGAAATTTGCTTTGGAAAAGCAGGAGGAGCCTGGAGAGCTGGAGGGGGGAAAAAGCAAAGCAAAGCGGGAAGAGTTTTGCTTTACTGTTTCTAAGTTGATTTGCATACTAACAACTGCAATGCTTTTATTTTGGCCTGAGAGAGATTTGTAATTTTACTGCATGTAAATCTAGCAGGAACCTTATCCTACCTCAAAACCTCATTATTTCAGTTTTAGTAAAGGGCCTCAGACTGCGCCTTTTGTAGATAGTCTTCTTTTATAACCTTGGTGGTGTTACTCTGTTGAGGTTCTGGGCGGTGGGATTGGTCTTCATATACAAAATAGATTTATTCTCTCATTGACTTTCTGTGTTGGTGGTAGTTGTGCTTGAGTTCCCCCTGCCCACTCCCAAGCTGCTGAGACCCTTTGTGAAACACGGTAGGCTAATTTATGTCTTTGTTACAAACCGACCCCAAACCTCAGCAGCTTAAAGCAACAGAAGTTTCCTTCCTCACCGAATATTATGTCTACTGCAGGCTGGGGGGAGATGCTGCTAACTGTAGTCACTTACAGACGTATATTGGTGGAGGCTCCATCTTAGCGTGTGTTTTCTTCCACAATCATTGAGGCAGGAAAATGTAGTGTGATATGTTGTGTTCACTAGCTCCCAGAGGTAGAAAACTCTGGAGTGATATGTTACTGTAGCTTGCATTTCATTGACCGAAGCAAGTCGCATGTGCGTGTCTAATTTCCAAAGTGGCAGGGAAGTGCAGTCCTGCTATTAATCCAGAAAATGGAATGCCAGAAATACTTGATATCCAGTGTTAATGATTTCCTCCGCAGTCCCTAACAGCGTTAATTCTTATCTGGCTGGGTGAAATTAATGTGCTTATTGGGATACATTTCAGTATACTTCATTAGAGGGGAGAACAATAGTTTCTTTTCATGTCATCATCCTTTCTCATTTGTTCTTATATGTCTATTTAGACAGTCTTTAGAAGTGTTTTTAAAATTAAACTGTAATATAAGTATAGTAAAACTTACCTTATTTAATGTTCATGAGGTTTTTGTTGTTGTTTTGGTCTGTGATAGTTTGATTTTTTATTTTAATTCCAGTGCAGTTAACATACAGTGTTACGTTAGTTTCGGATGCACAATATAATGATTCAGCAGTTCCATATATTGCTCAGTGCTCATCAGGGTAAGTGTACTTTTAATCCCCTTCACCTATTTCACCCATTCCCCTGCCCACCTCCCCTCTGGTAACCATCTGTTTGTTCTCCTATAGTTAAGAGTCTGTTTTTTGGTTTCTCTCTCTTTTCCTTCTGTATTCATTTCTTTTGTTCCTTAAATTCACATACGAGTGAAATCATACAATATTTGTCTTTCTCTGACTGACTTATTTTGTTTAGCATTATATTCTGTAGCTCCATCCATGTGGTTACAAATGGCAAGATTTCATTCTTTTTTATGGCTGAATAATACTCCATTGTATATGTGTATGTTACACACACACGTCTTATATTTTATATAAAAATATTTTTATATATACACACATCACATATATATGTATATATATCCTTTATCCATCTGTCGATGGTAGTGTCCATTAATTTTTTGACAAATGTATACAGTCATGTAGCCAGCACATTCAAGAGGTGGACTAGTTCATCTACCTCTCAAATATCCCTCTTCCCTTTTGTGATCACTCCCACCCCCAGACCCTAGCAGCCACTGATGTATTTCTGTCTTTGTAGTTTTACCTTTTCCAGATGTCATAAATGGGATCATCTAGTATGTAGTTTTTTAAGTCTGGCTTCTTTTGCTTAACATATAATGCATTTGAGATTTATTCACCTTGTTGTATGTATCAGTATTTCATTCCTTTTTGTTGCTTAATAGTATTCTTTTGTAGAAAAGAATATTGAATGTACCACAGTTTATTCCCCAGTTGTGGAATGCTTTGGTTGGTTGTTTCCATTTTGAGGAAATTATGATTGAAGCCATTATACAAGTTTATATGGGTTTTTGTATAAGCATAAGTTTTCATTTGACTAAGTTAAATACCTAGGAATATGATTGCTGCATCATATGATGAGTGATTTTTTTTTTCTTTTTATCATTTTAATCAGTATGTAGTGGTATCAAACTGTGACTTAAAATTTTTATGGCAAAATATACATAACAAAATTTACCATTCTAACCATTTTTTAAGTGTACAATTCACTGGCATTAAATATAGTCATACTGTTGTGCAACCATCACCATCCTATTGTGATTTTAATTTGTACTTTGCTAATGAACTCAGCATTTTTTCATTTGTATACTTTTTTTTTTTTAATTTTTTTAAATTTATTTATTTGTCAGAGAGAGAGGGAGAGAGAGAGAGCGAGCACAGGCAGACAGAGTGGCAGGCAGAGGCAGAGGGAGAAGCAGGCTCCCCGCCGAGCAAGGAGCCCGATGTGGGACTCGATCCCAGGATGCCGGGATCATGACCTGAGCCGAAGGCAGCCGCTTAACCAACTGAGCCACGCGGGCGTCCCATCATTTTTATACTTTCTTTGGTGAAGTATCTGTTCAAATCTTTGGCTGATTTTTTAATTTTCATATACAAAATATATGTATTTTTTTGGACTGTTTTCTTATTGTTAAGACCCCAACTAGTAAGCTGGACAAAGGACTTAGAAAATTCACATAGAAAGAGAACTTGTGGTAAGATAAAGAAAATGTTGACTTCACTCATCATTAGCTACTGTACTACCTAGTTATTTTACCTTTATATTTCAGCAGTGTAATGTGTTTTGCCAGAGGGAGCAGTCTACTATCCAACTGGAAGAATATAACAAAGTTGGAAGAGTAGATAGATTATATGTATAGAATATTGACATTAAATTGTGAAAAAAATAAAACATTCAAGAAAAGATCATACAACCAAGTTGGAAGAATGAGCAAGTTAGAGGGAATACTCTTTTATAATTGACGGTTATATTTTAATATTTCCTCATTAACTTCTTTGATAATGTAGTTGGGCCTCATTAACTAAAATAGAGTCAGCTAATCTAGGTCTGCTCCCCTCCTAGCCTTGGCTGCTAGAGGTGATGTTAGGGCCTCATTTTTTTCCCCCTGTGGTATTTGGCTGGGGTACAGAGGCATTTATTGTCTAAAAATTTCCTGTCTTGCTAAGTTGCCTCTTTCCTGGTCTTTGGCTTTTTTTGGATAAGTTTATCTGTTCCATTGGTGTTTTCAGGTTGTCAGCTTCTCTATTTCTACCACCAGTCCCCAGGATACCTGAAGAAAAAAAACCCAGAGAACTCACTGGATATGATTCCTTGGGTCACCAGTTCCCTTGTTGCTCTGCCTTTTCTTCACTTTTTAGAATCTTCTTCTGTTTATGTATAATGTCCTGGGCTTTTGGCTGTACTTGGCAGGAAGTATAGGGAGAAGTGTGTTGATTTCATCTGGGCCATTCTCTTCAGTTCTCTTGTAGTCTCTACTGCCTCTTTCCTCTAGAGATAACTACAATGCTGACTTCTAATAAGTGTTAGTTTTTCCCGTTTGTGAACATTTATTTATTTAAAGATTTTATTTATTCATTAGAGAGAGAGAACACAAGCAGAGGGCGAGGGAGAAACAGACTCCCTGGTGAGCTGGGAGCCTGATGTGGGGCTCAATCCCAGGACCCTGAGATCATGACCTGAGCTGAAGGCAGACTCTTAACCGATTGAGCCACCCAGGCACCCCAACCTTTTTGAAGTTTTTCATGTGGAATAGGTATTCTTTGTGTCTGAGTTCTTTCTCTGTGTGTGTGTGTGTGTGTTTGTGTGTGTGTGTGTGTGTGTGTGTGTGAGAGAGAGAGAGAGAGAGTTCTTTATCACTGAACATCACTATCAATAAATACATTGTGGTTGTAGTTTTAGTTGGTTTATTCTCATTGTGATGTTGTATTCAGTTGTTTGAATATACCAAAATTTATCCATTCTACTGTTGATAGACACTTAGTAGTTTCCATTTTGGAGGTGGAGCTTAACATAGGTCCTGAACCCACAACCCTGAGATCAGGATCTGAGGTGAGATCAAGAGTCGCATGGTCAACCGACTGAGCCACTCAGGTAGCGCCCATTTTGGAGGTGTTTTTATGAAATAGTGCTGCTATGAACGTTCTTGTACATGTCTTTGAATGTAAGTTTATAAGGAAACTATTAATTTTAATAGTAGGGTATGAGCAAAATAATACACAAGTATTTGCTGTGAACATCATACATATATAAAATGTGTATTTCCCCCAGAACTGATCCACAAAGTCAGCAACTTAACATAAAGTTAACAGTTTATGTATCCTTCCAGGAAAAATGTTTAGCTCTGTATACCTATGACTTGTTCCAGATTTTTCCACTGGAACATGGATTGGCAGGGAAGAAGCTTCCATTCCTTCCTAGTCCACAGAGAGACTAGCTAAGGAAATTTAGTTGAGGATATAGAGTGAGAGCAGGTGCAGTCTTTCACTTTGGCCACTTTTCCCAGCTTCTAGTTTCCTAATAAGGTATGACTCTGCCCATGGCACAGTCTAAGCTGGGATTGGGGCCTGCTAAACAGCCAAATGTTTGCTTTACAAGTATTTTATAGCTAGGGCTTATTGCCATTCTAGTTTGTTTATATCAACAATCTTCACCTTTCCATTTAGGGTGATATTTATATTTGAGGTGCTTTTGAACAACACTCAGATATTCATGATGTGGGAAAAAACAGGGTCAGTACTGCAAAAGAGATTAGTGATATTTTTTGGACCAAATTCCATTTTAAAGTCATTTAGATTAAATGGTTTAGATTAAAGGCATTTAGATTAGGGGCACCTGGGTGGATCAGTGGGTTAAAGGCATTTAGATTAAATGATTTAAATTAGAATTGGGTTGTTGGTTGCACAAAATGAGGCTTTTAGGAATGTTGAGACATATTATTTAAATCTTACTCTGCTTTCCCCTAATGAAGATGTAGCCAATGAAAGTTTTATCACATTTTTAAAATTGTGATTAGTGAAATAAAATCTAACATGAGTTTTCAGGTTTGTGTGTGTGTAGGAGCATGCACATATGAAACACATCACATGCTGGGCGCTTGGGTAGCTCAGTAGCTAAGTGTTTGTCTTCCGCTCAGGTTATGATCCCAGGGTCCTGGGATTGAGCTCCACATCAGGCTCCCTGCTCAGCGGGAAGCCTGCTCTCCATCTCCCACTTCCCCTGCTTGTATTCCCTCTCTCACTGTCTCTTTCTGTCAAATAAATAAATTAAATTAAATAAAGAAACCCCACATGCTAAGCCTTCTTTTTTTTTTTTTTTAAAGATTTTATTTATTTATTTGACAGAGAGAGATCACGAGTAGGCAGAGAGGCAGGCAGAGAGAGAGAGAGAGAGGGAAGCAGGCTCCTTGCTGAGCAGAGAGCCCCATGTGGGACTCGATCCCATGACCCTGAGATCATAACCTGAGCCGAAGGCAGAGGGTTAACCCACTGAGCCCCCAGGCGCCCCATGCTAAGCCTTCTTGTTGAAGAACTTCATTGATAAAATTGGATTTGGTAGTGTCAGTACAATGAAAGTTCAGTTGTGATATTTGTAAATTGCATGGTTAACCATTTCTTATTTTTTAAAGTTTTGTTATGTAAAATTTTACTTTTAAGATCTTATTTATTTACATATTTAGAGAAAGAGAGCACTCACATGCCAGCCGGGAAGTAGGGCAGATGGAGAGGAAGAGGAGGAGAATTTTAAACAGGTTCCAAGCTTAGTGTAGAGCCGAATGCAGGGCTTGATCTCATGACCCTGAGATCATGACCTGAGCTGAAATCAAGAGTTGGACAATTAACCTACTCAGTCACCCAGGCAACCCTAGAGATTTGATTTGACTGATTGATTTTCAGAGGTAGAATTTTGTGATTCATCAGTTGCATATTACACCCACTGCTCCTTACATCAAGTGCCCTCCTTAATACCCATCACCCAGTTACTCCATTGCCCCACTCACTTCCCCTCCAGTAATCCTTAGTTTGATCCCTATAGTTAAGTGTCTCTTATAGTCTGTCTCCCTCTCTGATTGCATTTTATCTTTTCCTTCCCTTCCCCTGTGTTCAACTGTTGAATTTCCTAAATTCCACATGAATGAAATCGTATGGTATTTGTCTTTCTCTGACTGACGTATTTTGCTTAGTATAATACCTTCTGGTTCCATCCATGTCGTTGCAAATGGCAAGTTTTCATTCTTTTTGATGGCCAAGGTATTTTCCATCATGTATATACACCACATCTTCTTTATCCATTCATCTGCCAGTGGACATCTGGGCTGTTTCCATATTTTGGCTTTTGTGGACATTGTTGCTATAAACATTTCAGTGCAAATGCCCCTTCAAATCACTATGTTTGTATCCTTTGGATAAATACCCAGTAGTGCAATTGCTGTGTCATAGGGTAGCTCTATTTTTAACTTTTTGAGGAACCTCCATACTGTTTTCCAAAGTGGGTGTACTAGTTTGCATTCCCACCAATAGTGTAAGAGGGTTCCCCTTTCTCCACATCCTCGCCAACATCTGTTGTGTCCTGAATTGTTAATTTTTGCCATTCTGACTGGTGTGACATGATACCTCATTGTGGTCTTAATTTGTATTTCCCTGATGTCTAGTGATGTTGATCATTTTTTCATGTCCGTTGGTTATTTTTATGTCTTCTTTGGAGAAATGTCTGCTCATGTCTTCTGTCCATTTCCTGACTGGATTTTTTATTTTTTGGGTGTTAAATTTGGTAAGTTTTCTTTGTAGGTTTTGGATACTAGCCCTTCATCTAATAAGGCATTTGCAAATACCTTCTTTTATTCGGTAGATTGTCTTTTAGTTTTGTTGACTGTTTTCTTTGCTGTGCAAAGCCTTTTTATCTTGATGAAGTCCCTATAATTCATTTTTGCTTTTGTGTCCCTTGCTTTTGGAGACATGTCTAGCAAGAAGTTGCTGTGGCTGAGGTCAAAGAGTTTGCCGGGTTTTGAGGAATTCCTGTCTCACATTTAGGTCTTTCATCCATTTCAAGTTTATTTTTCTGTATGGCTTAAGAAAAAATGGTCCAGTTTCATTCTTTTGCATATGACTATCCAATTTTCCCAACACCATTTTGTTTTCATTTTTTTTTTTTTTAAGATTTTATTTATTTATTTGACAGGGAGAAAAACAGCGAGAGAGAGGGAACACAGCAGGCAGAGTGGGAGAGGGAAAAGCAGGCTTCCTGGCAAGCAGGGAGCCCTCTGCGGGGCTCGATCCCAGGACCCTGGGATCATGACCTGAGCCGAAGGCAGACGCTTAACTGACTGCCTCCAACACCATTTCTTGAAGAGACTTTCTTCTGTTGGGTATTTCCTGATTTGTCAAAGATTGGTGGACCATAGAGTTGAGGGTCTTTTTCTGGGCTTTCTATTCTCTTCCATTGATCTGTGTGTCTGTTTTTGTGCCAGTACCACAGTCTTTTGATGTACAGCTTTGTAAGACAGCCTGAAGTCCAGAATTGTGATGCCTTCAGCTTTGGTTTTGTTTTTCAGGATTGCTTTGGCTATTTGGGGTCTTTTGTGGTTCCATACAAATTTTATTGTTTGTTCCAGTTCTGTGAAAAACGTTGGTGATATTTTGATAGTGATTACATTGAATGTGTAGATTGCTTTGGGTAGCATAGACATTTTAACAGTATTTGTTCTTCCAATCCATGAGCATGGAATGTTTCTCCATTTTTAAGTATTTTATTTTTAAGTAATCTCTACACCCATTGTGAAGCTCAAACTCACAACCCTGAGACCCAAGAGTTGCATGCTCCACTACCTAGCTGAGCTAGCTAGGTGCCCCATCGTGTAAAATTTAAAACAAAATAGACTAATGCAATAACCTCTAATAACCAGCATTTTATTCAACAGATAAAGCATATGGCTGATAATTCTTGCATCTCAACCCTTTTTCTTTCCCATCTCCACACTTCTCCTGCATCATTTTAAAGCACATCCCAGGTATGAAATCTTTTCACCTGTAAATATGTATCCTAAGAGATCACTTAAAAAATACA
>PISX010000207.1:31384-105815 GCA_004024625.1 Mellivora capensis
TTTTTTTTTTTTTTAAAGATTTTATTTATTTATTTGAGAGAGAGGCAGTGAGAGAGCATGAGCGAGGAGAAGGTCAGAGGGAGAAGCAGACTCCCCGTGGAGCTGGGAGCCTGATGCGGGACTCGATCCCGGGTCTCCGGGATCATGACCTGAGCCGAAGGCAGTCGTCCAACCAACTGAGCCACCCAGGCGTCCCTTGAGATATATTTATAATATATATATACACACACACGTATGGTTCATTTGTTGTAATTTGTTTTTAGTTTAGGGGTTGCTTATTTTCCATTTTGCTATGATTTTGTTTTGTAATTATGTAAAAAATCTCCATGGTTCTAAAATGAGCAGTTGAGATGTCTAATGTTCTCTTCCCTTTTTTTTTTTTTTGAATCCCCCCCCTTTTTTTTTTTTTAAGAATCAATGGAGGCTTGTGAAACTCCTTACAAAATAATGAAAATTTTGTCTATTTGTGTATTTTGAGAGAACCATAGTTATTCTGATTTTTTCCAAAAGTTTCACAAGCATACACACAAAAAAAGTTCTTGAAGTTTTTGGCCTCAGGATCCCTTTACACTCTTAAAAACATATCAGCATATTGTAAGAGCCTTCATTTGCCATTAGAAAATGAAACAAAATTAGGAAATACTAATTCACTTAACACACCTGTTATATGTTAATATCTTTTTTTTTTTTTAAAGAAATATATACTCCAGACCTAAAATATTGGTGAGAAGAGTGGACTTGTTTTATACTTGCAAATCTCCTAAATGTCAGATTTAGTGGGAGGCTGGTGGATTTTTTTTTTTTTCATCTTGGCTGCATTCAGTCAGTTGTGTTAGGTAGCATCTGGAAAACTCCACTGTACCCTGGCAAGACAATGAGGATAAAAGGCAAAGCTCTAGTGTTATGGTGAAAATGGTTTCAGCCTTAGGGAGGCGGATGGGTCCAGTACTCTGTACTGTGTTAAGCAGAGCCCTACAGTTGATGTAGATTGTTGTGCTTGCTGAGTTTTGTGTTTGTTGGTTTGTCATTGAATGTGGTCTTCTGAAGATCACTGTCTTGTGCACATGTGTCCCCCGTCTCCCCCCTCCCCCTCACACTGTGCCTTCTGCAGCCCCCCCACCCCCAATTTGGCCAGTGCGTGGTCCTCCCCATAGCTCTCCTGTGCCACCTGGGGCTGGGCCGCCCTTGTGAGGCTGGGCCCCTCACAGGATGAGCCACCGGCATCAGTCATTCTCACTCGTGGATATCCTCCATTGTCCCTGCATCTTGTTGGCAACCGTGTGCTAGCAAAGACTGTCCTTGCCCAGTCAGTCACCTTGTTTCTGGAGGGCAACATAGCAACCCGCATTTGTGTGAGCGTGGCATTGTCTCTGCTGCTCTCCTCTACACTGTGTCCCGATGTCCCGACTACACTTGCCACACTCGCTGCTGTGCCCTACTTCTGCAACCGCCTGAGCACTGGCTGCAGAGACAGGACAGTGTGGGACTGCTTCACCCTCTGCACTGGCTCACCCGTATTTGCCCCAAACCATCCTATCTGGATAACCCCTCACTAGCACCTGCCTGTCTTTTAAAGTGAATCTGTAGACATCCTGGCCCTTGGGCCGGTGTGGTCATGTTCCAAATGGCTTTAAGTGCCTGTTGTGCTCCTACCTGGGTAACTATGGTAATTGTGGAACTAATTGATGCCCACAGGCACCAGCAGCCCTGGTGAATCTAGATAACCAAGATCAGTTGCATGTTCCATGGACCTGTCAGTTATTTTAGGTAGAAGTCATAGTGTCTATAGTGGCAGCCATGGTGACCAGAAATCCAGGTTCGGTACCATAAAGGGAGCTTGATGATCAACTTCCCCAACAAGAAAGGCAGCAATGTGCAGATTACCTACTTCAGACCTGGGAGAGCAGTGATGAAAAATGACACTGGACTCTTTTTGAATGAGTCCATTTTGAATCCTTTAAGGAGGATCCATGCAGGGCAAGCCTGGTTGCTGGTTGCTGTGGTCATCTCCTCTCCAGGGCAGGTATTGAACCCCGCGCAGTTAAAATGCTAGCTTGATGCTGGATCTCCCATGCGGGCAGCAGCAGATCCACCACAGGGGATGGTCCTTCCAGGTCTTACCCACCCCCCCCCCCTTGGGTGAGCTCCTGGCTCTTAGTTCAGTTTCCCTAGGCTGAAGCGTACACTTGGAGAAAATTCGAGTGTTCAAAGCAGACTCAAGCTGCCAGGATACTGCCCTGAGAATCATGGAATTCTAGTGTGGTTCTGTTTTGTTTGTGTTAGAACTTTGCAGAGGCTGGTTAGACAGGATTGTTGGGACATTCATACTGTGTTGCTAGAGCCCAGAGTCTTAGACTGGTGCAAGACGGACCAGAGTGAAAGCTTTTGCCAAAGATGTTTTCATTAATCAAGGACGAAGGTGAAAGTGGGCGGTTTGAAGAGGCTTGGCTCTCATGTATCCTGTGTAGTTATGACCGTAAATGATGCGGACAGCCAGCATTGTTCTCATGACCCACAGATTGCTTCCAGGAAGCCAGAGTCCTCTGGCTGGCAGTAGTAGGGGTGGGGGTGGGTATGGTTCTAAAGCTGACTGAAAGACACAGCCCTGGAGTGTGCTTGATTTGACTCAACCTGGACAACCCTTCCTGGCTCTCGTGTAGGTAGAACTGGCACAGCAAAAGCTCTTCTCTGGGTGGTGGTGTGTGGCCTTTCTATGTTGGCAGTGATTTGGCCTGGCTTATGGATAACTCTTGGGATGAGTGTGCTAACCAGTAAGGCAGCCCGAGTAGTCATTTTCCCTCAAACTTTGATAAGTGGTGCTCAGCCTTCCTAGGTTGAGGAACACACTGCTTTTTAACATTGGGGGCCGAGTGCCACACTGCTCAGTGTATGTGTACCCTAGTCCCAATGGGTGCTGGGGACTGGTTAAATCCATTAACAATGAGCTTGGGTTGCACTTACTCCCCATGAACGAGGAACTCCCTCGAGAGAGTAGATGAGAAGTTTTCCTTAAGTCCCTGTCTCTGGTACACTGCTTGTTGCCCCTCACGTTGCCCACTTGGGGTGGCACTTAGCCTTGCAGATCACAAAGAAGGTCTAAATAAAAGTTGTGACCAGTTTCTATAGGTTGTCCTGCAGAGGGAGCATTACGGAACCTGTGAGTGGGATGGTTCTTGGCATTTTAAGTTTTTCCTCAACATATCATGGGCCACCCCAGGCAAGAAGATGGGCAAGAAGAAAATGTGCTCAGAACCATGTGGGGCAGAGTGGAGGGTGAACTATTATTGCCTCTGACCAGGTAGTCCTGGGCTCTGGTAGCTTTTGCTTAAGGTGACCTCTGGCTCACCTCTCTCTGACCTGGCACCTTTGTAGTTTTGGGGTGCAAAACTCACCCTATTAGTGTGTGTCTCTATATCTGTGGTGGAGTGAGGTGAGGCTACAGGGGTGTCTCCAGTGCTGCCCACTGCCATTAAGTCCTTGGTTGTGTTTTGTGGAGTTTAAACTGTGAGGACTGGACTTAGGATTTTAAACTGTTAGGATTGGAGTTTAAAACTATTAGGATACCAGTGGTGACCCGATTTTGTGTATTTCTATATAGCATTAGTTATGGAAGAGTACAGTTAATGAGTACAGTTCTCACTGAAAGGAGCAACTGGCATTTTTATATACTAGGAAATTTTTTGGTTTTGGAATATATATATATATATATATATATATATATGTATATATATATATATTTAAAAGATGTTATTTATTTATTTGACAGAGAGATCACAAGTAGGCAAGAGGCAGGTAGAGAAAGAGGGGGAAGCAGGCTCCCCGCTGAGCAGAGAGCCCGATGCGGGGCTCGATCCCAGGACGCTGAGATCATGACCTGAGCTGAAGGCAGAGGCTTAACCTACTGAGCCACCCAGGTGCCCCTAGTTTTGGAATATACTTGCTTATTATCATAATACTTTCATTTCTCTGCTGCTGATGGATTCTTGCTTTAACACGTTATTTTTGTATTGGGGTTTTTAAAAAAAAGTTTAATCAATTTATCTTTCATTCACAGACATATGTAGAGTGTGTCGGTCAGAAGGAACACCTGAGAAACCTCTTTATCATCCTTGTGTATGTACTGGCAGTATTAAGTTTATCCATCAAGAATGGTGAGTCATCCTTTTAGAAAATTTTATGTCTGAGCTTTGGTTTTGTCATTTATATAGTAAGGAGGATGGTTTCAATGAACTTTCTCTATAGTGGTTTGTTTTTTTTTAATTTCTCTTGTGAAAATTTGGAAATTACCCATATTCCTTCTTACCATTCCCTATCATTTTGGTGTTACTGTTTTCCAGGTGCGTGAGTACCTGATTGTTCGTTTCTACCATGGAGAGCTTATTTTGTTCATTGGGAGTGTTAAAGTTTTCTGATTCTGCTTGACATGACAATACCTTACATTTGTATAATGCTTTGTGCCAGGTGGTGCTCATTGCTTTTATAACATCTTAAATCCATGTTAGAACCATGAGGTGGAACGTTTTTATTATTATGCAGATAAAAAAACAAGCATTAAGTAACTTGTTCTGGGTACACAGCCAACAGGATTCAGACCAAGCTACCCACGGTAGCAGTGTCATCAGACCAGTGTTAGAACTGATGTGGCGCTCGGAGATTCTTTCATAGTTGAGGTTAGCCTTGAGGAGATTACAATTTAGTTAATTGAACTTTTTTTTTTTTTTTAAGATTTATTTATTTGACAGACAAAGATCCCAAGTAGACAGAGAGGCAGGCAGAGAGAGAGGAGGAAGCAGGCTCCCCGCGGAGCAGAGAGCCCGATGTGGGGCTCGATCCCAGGACCCTGGGATCCTGACCTGAGCTGAAGGCAGAGGCTCCCCGTGGAGCTGGGAGCCTGATGTGGGACTCTATCCCGGGTCTACGGGATCATGACCTGAGCCAAAGGCTGTCGTCCAACCAACTGAGCTACCCAGGCATCCCTAATTGAACTTTTTAAATTGTAGAAACATATCTGTTAGAGTTCTGTACTTTCAGAAGGCATTAAGGTATAAAAAGTAAAAAAGATTATTATAAATATGAAACTGTTGAAATTGTAAAAGCTCTATGTTTAATTTTAATAGAACATTGGTTTTCAGTGAAACCTTAAAGTATCTTTATTGTAACACTATACTTATGAATGTGTTTGTGATTGCAGCTTAGTTCAGTGGCTGAAACACAGTCGAAAAGAATACTGTGAATTATGCAAGCACAGATTTGCTTTCACACCAAGTAAGTTCTTTAGAAGTTTACATTGCATTTTTGGGTTCAACTGGATGCAAAAAGGTTTTTAAGCAGTTTTAAAGTAACTATTTTTAACTTTGTCATTGATAATAACAAAGTATTGCTGTAACATTTGGAAAATATTTTTTAAAACTACATGTCAGTTTTTAATACACAGACACATATGTATGTGAGAAAGACAGTGATTTAATTTGTATTTATTTCTTTTTTAAATTTTTTTTTAAATTGAGAGAGCGTATGTGTACCACTAGTGGGGGAGGAAGGGGCAGAGGGAGAGGGAGAATCTTAATCAGACTCCATGCTCAGCACAAGCCCCACTCAGGATTTGATCTCAGGACCCTGAGATCATGACCTGAGCCAAAATGAAGAGTTGGATGCTTGATGAACTGAGCCACCCAGGTGCCCCTCTTTTAAAATTTTTTATTATGGACAAGATCAAATGTATAAAAAAGGTGTAATGAGCCCCCATGTTCTTATCTTTTAGTTTGACTCCTTTTTAGCTCATTGCCTTTTACATGGTATTCCTTACCTATGTTCTTGTTTCCCACCTCCCTATCCATTTTAAGCAAATGCCATCATTTATAATTTCATCTGTACATATTTTAGTATATATCTCAGTAAGGATTCTTTTTAAAAACAGTAACTATGATACCACCATTTACTCAGAAAAATTAGTAACGATGCCTTGATTTTTATCAAATATCTCCTCACTGTTCAAACTTGGGGTATTTTTTGAGTTAAAATTGTGTAGGTTGGAAAATAATAATAAAGAGAAGGTTCAGGAGTCACATGTTCTACTTACTGAGCCAGGTGGATGCCCCCCTTAATTCACTTTTTAAAAATGAGACTTTCTAAGCTTAATATTTTTGTAAGCCTATGGCACATACTTTGTAGGTCTTTAAAATTCCAGTTATATTTTATGATTCCTGTGCCTACTGCTTGATATTTAATATTATTCATCTTAAGTAGAGGACTATACTGGCAGCTTGTCAAGAATTTGAAGTATACTTTTCATTCTGGGATTATAGTACGTTGCCCTCTTCCAAAGGTTTTTTGTGTTTTCTTTCTTTTTTTTTTTTTTAAATAGTATCTTGAGCTGCTGAGTATAAATGCTGTAACTCAGTTAACTGAGTCTAAATGCTCTTAGTTTTACTTTGTTTTTATGTGAGGGATTATAAATGATTAGAGTCATTACGGTTTTATTTTTGGAACTTTATTACCATCTAAAAAAGGTCAAGTCATTTATTTTGTATTCTTTAATTTTCTGTAGGGCGTAAAAACTCTACAACTTAAGGTTTATAGCAAACTAATTCTAAGTAATTGAGTATTTTCATGACGTTTCCTAGGAAATACTCGTGTGAGTTTTTTTGAGACCGATAAAAGCTTGTGTTGGTACATTTTAGTTAGCATTTGACATAGGCCATTCTCTTTATCTTTCTCAAAAACTTTATTTACTGGTTTAATGACTTGTGTATCAAGTATCCTTTAAAGTAGGTGATCTTTGTGGGTATATTGCAAAATTGCTTATTCCTTAACGTTTGCAGCTGTGAATAGTCTTTATAATAGTTTATTCGTTAATTTTTTTTTTTAAGATTGTTATTTATTTATTTGACACAGAGAGAGATCACAAGTAGGCAGAGAGGCAGGCAGAGAGAGAGAGGGAAGCAGGCTCCCCGCCGAGCAGAGAGCCCGATGCGGGACTCGATCCCAGGACCCTGAGATCATGACCTGAGGCGAAGGCAGCGGCTTAACCCACTGAGCCACCCAGGCGCCCTTATTCGTTAATTTTAGATCATTGATTTTAAAGCTTTACAGGTCATAATTCCTTATGTTGGCCTCACTGGAGAAATGTGTTTGTTCTTCCCGTGTGTTCTTTTTGAGACCTGTGGTAGAGCAGTGGTTTTTTTCATTGGAACCATTTAAAAAGGAAGTCTTTCTCAAACATGGCAAAACCTTTCTCTGAGTGTGTTGAACCACATCTTACAGAGAGATGGGAAGATCTGAATTTACTGGTTGGAATATTAATTACTGTTTGAAAATTGGGTGAGGGGGGATGATTGGCCAACAAATGTCAGTAGGGGATTTGCTTCCACATGAAATGACTTTGCTACAGATTGTACTTTTTGAGTGCTGGGTCTAAAGCTTGTATTTGGGAGGAGGACTTGCTCTTTTTTTTTTTTTTAATTGAAGTATAGTTGAGACACAATGTTAACATTAGTTTCAGATGTACAGCATAGTGTCCTTGATGTTGTGCTCGCCACAAGTATGGCTCCCATTTTTCACCATACAGTGCTTGTATATATTCCCTCTGCTCTACCTTTCATCCTTGTGACTTATTCCCTTTTACCCATTTTGCCCAACCCCCTTTCCCTTTTGCATCTGCCAGTTTGTTTTCTGTATTTGTATGTCTGTTACTACTTTTCTGTTTGTTCGTCTCTTTTGTTTCTTAGATTCCATATGTAAGTAAAATCCCATGTTCTTTGTCTTTCACTTACTGACTTAATTTCCTTAGCACAGTACCCACTAGGTCCATCCATGTTGTCACAAATGGCAAATGTCTTATTATTTTTCATGGCTGAGCAATATTCCATTGTGTGTATACACACACTTTCTTTCTTTATTCATTTATCATTGAACGCTTGGATTGCTTCCATACCTCGGCTGTTGTAAGTAATGCTGCAATAAACATAGTGCATATGTCTTTTTGAGTTAGTGTTTTTGTTTTCCTTGGGTAAATACCCAGAAGTGGAATTACTGGATTGTATGATACTATATATTTTTAACTTTTTGAGGAACCTCCATACTCCTTTCCACAGTGGCTGCACCTGTTTACATTCTCACACATAACAGTGCACAAGGTTCCTTTTTCTCTACCTCCTTGCCAACACTTATTCTTTCTTTTTTTTTTTTTTTTTTAATTAAAAGTTTTTATTTATTTGGCAGAGAGAGACACAGCAAGAGAGGGAACACAGGCAAGGGTAGTAGGAGAAGGAGATGCAGGCTTCCCACTGAGCAGGGAGCCCGATGTGGGGCTAGAACCCAGGACCCTGGGATCACGATCTGAGCCGAAGGCAGATGCTTAACCCCTGAGCCACCCAAGCACCCCTATTAACTTTTTGATACTAGCCATTTGACAGGTATATGGTGATACTTACTGTGGTCTTTACTAAGGAGAGTTCTTTCTTGGTAACATGTCAGCAGCTTTACCTTTTGCTCCTTTTGGCTTTATCTGATACTTTATAATTTGGGAAGCCAGATAATTGCATTGTTTAAATGGTAAAATATGTATAAGTTAGCTTTGAATGAAGTTCTTGACGATGACTGAGGGTTGTAAACCGCCCTTGAACCTTTTTTCCTGCACAGAGACCTTTTTTGTTGGTTTCATGTTACATTTCACATGTGATTTGACTTCTGGGTAAATGTGGCATTGTTTAAGTATTTGATTCACTTTTTTCTTTAATTTTTTTAAAAAATCTTAAAAAAAAAAGATTTATTTATTTATTTGACAGAGAGAGAGAGAGAGAGAGAGAGATCACAAGTAAGCAGAGAGGCAGGCAGAGAGAGAGAGAGGGGGAAGCAGGTTCCCTGTTAGCAGGGAGCCTGATGTGGGGCCCGATCCCAGGACCCTGAGATCATAACCTGAGCCGAAGGCAGAGGCTTTAACCCACTGAACCACCCAGGCACCCCTGATTCACTTTTTTAGTAGGAAAAGATATTCAAGTGGAATAGAAAGATTGAGAGTTAAGCTAGCTATACATGCCTATTTTTATACTATTATTGAATGTTTATGAAATTATATGTGCTTTTTTTTTCTCTTCTAGTTTATTCTCCAGATATGCCTTCACGGCTTCCAATCCAAGACATATTTGCTGGACTCGTTACAAGTATTGGCACTGCAATACGATACTGGTTTCATTATACACTTGTGGCCTTTGCATGGTTGGGAGTTGTTCCTCTTACAGCATGTGAGTATTCATTTCTCTGTGATCGGATTTATACAACTTAAAAAGTTGTATAAGTATTCGATTTCATAATATTGCATCATATTTTTGTTTGATATTTATTTGATGCTACAATTTCATGTATTAGGAAAGCCTCACCTAGAAAACATTGTCCACCTAAATTAAGAACTATTTTTAACAGATCATTTTCTTGAATGAAAGCGGGAATGAAAAACAGCATATAGAGGCTAATAATGAAAGTTCATGAAAGAATTGAAAAAGCAGAACCAAATTATAATTAGAAGGATCTTGATTTTTATTCTTTGAAGTGTATTAGAACTTTCAAGGATTGCAGAAGTTGGATTATTTTGAGATTTTTTTCCCTCCCTTTTAAAAGACAACTCCTGTATCTGTAATAGTTCTGAATAATTGGGAGGCTTATCTTTTTTTTTTTTTTTAAAGATTTTATTTATTTATTTGACAGAGAGAGATAGAGCACAAGCAGGCAGAGAGAGACAGGGAAGCAGGCTACCTGCTGAGCAGAGAGCCCGATGCGGGGCTCGATCCCAGGACCCTGAGACCATGACCCGAGCTGAAGGCAGAGGCTTAAACCACTGAGCCACCCAGGCACCCCTGGGAGGCTTATCTTTCAAGATATAGGAAGTTTTCTGGGAGGTTGGTATACTAGCCCTTAGTTGATCCCTTTTGGGTTTTTGTTTTTAGAGACATGCAGAAGGATAGATGGTAAATGGTGCCAGAGTATGTAGCTGTGATTCTTTGGATTTAAATGCAAGTGAGATTTTAAATAAGTATAATTAATATCCTTGATTCCCTTTAAAATAAAATAAATAAAATTGATCATTTATGAAGATGAAAATCTTTGGGGATACGTTGAATAGCAGAATAGGTATTGTTGAAAAGTGAAGTAGTGAACTAGGAGATTGAGCAAGGGGTACTCTTGGATATAACTCAGAGACAAGAAGTTGCAAGTATGAGGAGGAAAAAACCGGGAGGTGAAGGCTACATCCAGTTTTTCAGCACCTGTCTAGGAAGTACTTTCACAAGGTGAAGGATCGTGGACATGAAGAAATGACAGGCATCTTTTTGATTGAAAGAGAGAGAGCTCACCATGATGAAGGACAGCGCCTCACAAACCTAGACAAATTCTAAAGTTTTCCAGGACTGAATAAAATGGTAGACGTTCTACTTGTACATTATCCTACAAAGTAAAAATCACATTGGTGTCGGACTTAAAATCAGCAGCTCTGAATGCTAGAGGACAGCAAAAACTTTAGACTTTGACGTTTCTGAATCTGAAATCTACCCATAAATTATCCTCAGATGGAGGGACAAAATAAAGACATGTCAGCAGATACAAGGGCATGAAAAGTTTGCCACCTCAAACTATTTATGAAAAAGAAACTGTTTGAGAATATACTTTCCCAAAATAAGTGAAGAATCAGAGAGAAAGGCATGAACTGCAAAGAAAGAGACAGGTGCTTCCCCCAGCTAACAAGTAGTTGTTTTAATCTACAATGACTGGTAATTTTTAGGTAGTAGCCTGGAACTAAAATTGGGAGAAACTGAGGAGAGGGTAGAAATGAGAGCTTTTCAAGTTGTTTATCTTATTTGTTATTTTTGTTGTTGTTGTTTTTAAAGATTTTTTTCATTTATTTGACAGACAAATCACAAGTAGGCAGAGAGGCAGGCAGAAAGAGAGGAGGAAGCAGGCTCCCCGCTGAGCAGAGAGCCCGATGTAGGGCTCGATCCCAGGACCCTGAGATCATGACCCGAGCCGAAGGCAGAGGCTTTAACCCACTGAGCCATCCAGGCGCCCCTGTTTATCTTATTTGTGAGGAGACTGTAGATGCTCTAGATAGGAGATGTAGACGCTGTATGACTCTGCATTAAAAATTACGGAGTAATCAACTAGAGTTCAGAACTAGACCCACATCTGCATCATCACCTGATTCATAACAAAGGTGCTACTGCTGTTCAGTGGAGGAGGGACGATCCTTTCAGTAAATGGTGTAGTGTCAACTGGATGGCCATACGAAGGAAAGTGAATCATGTCATTATCTCACATCTGACACAAAAATTAATTTGAGATGGATCATAAGCCTGAATGTGATTTTTTTTTAGAATTATAACTGTTTTATTTTTTATATAAAATTTTTTAAGGATTTTATTTATTTATTTGACAGAGAGAGACACAGCGAGAGAGGGAACACAAGCAGGAGAGGAAGAGGGAGAAGCAGGCACCTCATTGAGCAGGGAGCCCTACGTGGAGCTCGATCCCAGGACCCTGGGATCATGACCTGAGCTGAAGGCAGATGCTTCACAGACCGAGCCACCCAGGCACCCCCTGAATGTAAATGTTAAAACCAAAAGATTTCTAAAAATATGGGAGAATGGCTTACCTGGATGGCTCAGTCAGTTAAGCGTCTGTTTCTTGATTTTGGCTCAGGTCCTGACCTTAGGGTTGTGGTGTTGAGCCCTGCATCAGGCTCCAGCTCAGCATAGCCATTTGCTTGAAATGCTTTCTTTCCCTCTCTTTCTGCCCCTCCCCTTATTCATGCTCGTGGGTGTGCTCTCTCTCTGAATAAATAAATAAAATCTTTTTTTTTTTTTTAAGATTTTTATTTTATTTACTTGAGTGAGATAAAGGTGTAGTGAGAAAGAGTGTGAGCAGGAAGGAGAGGGAGAAGCAGGCTCCCCACTGAGCAGGGAGCCTGATATGGGCCTTGATCCCAGGACCCTGCAATCATGACCTAAGCCAAAGGCAGACACTTAACCAACCGAGCCACCTAGGCACGCAAAATAAATAAAATTTTCAAAAAAAAAAAAAATGTATATATATGTATATTTGTATGTGTATATATAACCATAAAAGAAAATACTGAATAAATTACTTAATTAAAATTAAGAACTTTTATTCATGCTTTGATACCTTTAAGAGAGAAAGGCAAGCCCCCCTCAGTGAGAGAAGATATTTGCAATACACATATCAAACGAAGGACTTGTATCTAGAGTGTGTAGGGAACTCCTAAAAATCAGTAAGGAAAAAGTAAACAACCCAAATAAAAAGACAAAAGTTTTGAATAGGTGTTTCTGGAAAGATCTAAATAGCCAGTAACACAAATCTGCTCAGCCTCATTAGTCATGAGGGAAATGCACAGGAAGGTACTGCTACATACTCAGCAGAATGACTAAAATTAAAAAACAAGACAATACTAAATGTTTCTTAGGATGTGGAGCATTTGGATCACACTTACATTGATGGTGGGAGTATATATGGTATAACCCCTTCGGAAAACTGGCAGTATCTACCAGTGGTAAATATTATAAACACCTTATGATTCAACAGTTCCGTTTCTAGGAATATAGCTGATGGAAACTAGAGCGTTGTGTCCACTAGAAGATGTTTAAGAATGACCACAGCCGGGGCACCTGGGTGGCTCGGTGGGTTAAACCTCTGCCTTCGGCTCAGGTCATGGTCTCAGGGTCTTGGGATCAAGCCCCGCATCGGGGGTTGAGGAGCCTTCCAGGAAGCTAGAAATGCTGAATATCTTGATTTAGGTGGCAGTGTCCTGGATATGTTCACATATAAAATTCACCCAGACATACACTTAAGATTCATATAAATTTTACCTTAATAAAAAGTAACAAAACTTAAAGCTAAGTGCCAGAAGAATAGAAATGGGATTATGAGTTTTTGTCTTGAGAAGTATGAAACAGTAAATATTTGGAAAGTCCATCAAAAGACAGGAAAGACAGGGTCGGAAGGCAGAGGAAGGGATGTAAGAGAGGAAAGGGAAAGGCTCAAGTTCTGTGATCATAAGAATTTACACAGTTGTGTACAAAGGAACATGGTTTACTATGAGAAATAAGTACAGAGCAGCCCAGGTTAATACTAGAGAGATGTTAGCAAATGCTGACAGAGCACAGGAACAGCGATCATCAGCCAGATGTATTCAAGATGAAAAACTTTAAATGGAGCAGAGCATTGTATTTCATATTAGTGAAGGGCATAGTCATAAGAAAGTAAAACTTAAGAACTTTAATGCACCAGAGTACAGGACTTCGAAATATATAAAACATTCACGGTCAGATGGAAGACTAACACCTCTCCAAAGTCACAGCAAATAATCAAAAGTTAAGTAGAGACTCAGAGGATGTAAGTAATGCAGTTAACAAGCTGGCTCTCTGTTCTGACTTGTTTACATGCGCTTATACACAGACTTATAATTAAAATTTAAGTTCTATCACAAAATATGTAGTCTGTAGCTTTTTAAAGTTAGCAGTGTACCCTGGTATCTTCTGTATGAGAACGTGTTGAGCTACTGTACTATTTTTTTTTTTTTGAGCTACCGTATATTTTTAATGGATGCACAGCACTCTGTAGGAAGGAGGCTTGTAATTTCTGAATCCATTTTCTGATTTACAGACACTTGGTTTGTTGTTAGTTTTACTTTTTATAGGCATACTTGCTTCGACTATTTTATACACATATGTAAGTAATTTCTATTACAGAAGTTTTTTTCCTACCTTTTCATTTTGATTTGACTTTTTGAAAACAGCCATTGAAGTCACTGAAAATTTCTGATACTAGGCTATAGGGGATGCTTAAACTAATATACAAGTTTTGGTTAGAAAGAAAATCAGTTGTTTCCTATTGGGCCCTATTTCTGTTCTTGCCTTTCTGACTAAGGATGAGGGGATGGCTGTGCATTCACCCATACTTTTATCTTTTTTCCCCTTCATGGTCAAATTTAAGAATCTTTTTTTGAGGACCCTTGAATCTGTGTTTTTAAAAAATTGGTTGTTAGTTTGCCATTCATGTTATTGGACCATTACTCTTCTGAAAAGTCCTCTTAATTTCAAATTGTGTACCCCCAGAACTGAGACCCTTAATTTTCATGAGCAGACTCAATGAATTTTAGAGTTCTCAGTTAAAAAAAATTTTCCATATTGTAATTTAGAGATCTTTACTTTTTTTTTTTTTTTTTTACACGATTTTATTTGATAGACAGAGATCACAAGTAGTCAGAGAGGCAGGCAGAGAGGAGGAAGCAGGCTCCCTGCTGAACAGAGAGCCCGATGCGGGGCTCAATCCCAGGACCCTGAGACCATGACCTGAGGCGAAGGCAGAGGCTTAACCCACTGGGCCAGCCAGGTGCCCCGGGGTTTTCTTTCAGTATAGTATTTTAGGACAGCCTTGCGAAGCCTAAATATTTCTAGGGGCTTACACTTCACCTGTTTAGCTGAGTACCTGTCTCAGTGCATGCTGTATGTTGTAACCGAACGCCATCTTGCCCTTCTTGGCAGGCCGTATCTACAAGTGCTTGTTTACTGGCTCCGTGAGCTCACTACTGACACTGCCACTGGACATGCTGTCCACGTGAGTACTTGTGAAGCTGGGAAGCTGCACGGGAGAGCCGGTGCTGGGTTTTCCTGCCGCTTTTATTTGTTACAATTTGGAAAGTCCTTTTGTTTCAAGGACAAAGGGTAATTTATGTTTCTCACTCAGACAGGGACAGCTACAGTAGGAGCAGCTGACATATGTACGTGTTTGTTCTAAAGTACACCTGTTTTAAAGACTGTTTTGTACGATGGGACGACCTGTTAAACAGGCTGCCATGCAGTGTGAGATTCGTGCTATCATGTTCATGTGCCGAGAGTTCATTTAAACGTGTATTTTTTTAACAGCATAGTCATTTGAATTCAAATTTAGTTTTTAAATGTTTCTTGTGATTATTAGAATATGGACTAAAAACTTGTTCACTGTCATTATTTTACTGTATCTTAATTTGACATTAAGCATTGTAACTGTTTTCTTGGGAAAGATGTGTTTTTATTACCGATGTCAGAATTAGAAATGCTGTAAATGATTAACTGTATCAAGATCATTAAATATTAAGCCTACCAACGGTTGCACCTATATTTGCTAAATCTTTTGTACCCAGCTGACCTTAGATTTCTGATTGCTTTGTCAGTAAAGACAGAGAACAATACAAAACCATCCCATGGAACAGAAGTATTCGGAGTATGTTACCATTAAAATAAGCCACAAGGCAAAAGAAGAGAGCAGGAGGGCATACTGTATTTCTGATAGAAAAGGAAATAAGGAGGAGTTCTTTTAAGTCTCTTGCATCTGCATCATTATTTTTAATCATGTTTCTGAATATTTAGAAACATTAGATGTGTCTGTGACTTGGTTTTTCTGCTTGCTGGTAATACATTTTTGGGGACAAATCAGGTATTTCATTTCTGTCTGTCTTTAGGAGTGTAGGGAATAATAGATAAAAGGTTTTCACCTTGAACTTATTTACATTAGAGTTATTTTTTGTTTTCATTAATAAAGAACAGCTTTGATAAAGTAATGATTAGACGTAGACAGGGGCCTTGAAAGAGGGTGCTCTTAGCTGTGGCTGTGACAAAAAAGAGAAGCAGTAATTTAACACATTTGAAAGTTTGGAGCTAGTGTAAGAACATAACCCTTTGTGTAAAAATACAGGCCTTTTGTGAAGTGATGCAGTGGAAACAAATAGGATGGCATTCCCATTTCTGGACATCGGGTTTTTATCTCAGCCATCCCGAACATGGTCTCAGTATAGAAGTGTAAGAAGTTAGTCTTGAATGGCTCAGCTGCCATTCATTATGTCTTTGGTATATGACATCGTTCACCTCTGGCTGCCATTTAGGAATCGTGTACATCACAGAGATGCGTGTTAGAAGTAGCAAGAGAAGTCCGATAACAGCAAGGGTGACTGCTAAGAATGGTGGACGTTTTATTTTAATATGCATAAGCTAATAAAAGGACCATTTCACATAGGGTGTTCTTGTTCCGTTTAGTTCAGGCTAAAATTTTCTAAACCACGGTAGTTAACGAGTGTGCGTGGTAGCGGCCAGTCAGTATCTCAGTTGTTTAGAAAAGGGACTTGAGTTCCGATCTTTGCAGTTTAATGAAGCAGAAATGCATTATTTTTCTAATGATTTCTGTTTTAATTGGCTGTGTTAACATTTACCAAAGCCTAAATATGAAAAACAGGTGTTTATGGAAGGCATGACACAGAGTACAAACAAGGTGTAGCATCCTGCTTCCCTACTCCTTTACTACTTGTCGGTGCAGCTGTTACCGTCTGGTTGTTGGGCAAATGTGATCACTTAGGCGATAGAATGAGGTAGTTGGTTGTAACAGAAGGAACCCTAGCATTCGAACACGGTTTCTGTATCTGCAGGTTATTTGGTGACTTTGGGCAAATCATTGGCCCTTTCTGAACTTTTTTCCTCCTCTGTAAAGTGAGGAAGATCATGCCTCAGGGCTTTGAGTGGGCTGCTTAAAGATTAAATTCACATATATACGTAAAGACTATATATGAATTTTGAGTATTAGGTTAATGTATAGCAGAATTTTCACTAAAGCTCAGAGCTGTTGCTTGTCTTACGTTGGCAGGCTCCCCTTCTGTTTCTAACCTGATTGGTTAGTGGGCCACCAGAGCTGCCTTTAGGAGACTGCTATTTGGCACAAGAGGAACACCAGAGGCATGGCTGGGGATAGTCAAAAGAAATTATAAACGTGGTTTGGTTTTGTAATCCTGTGCTGCATTTTACAGTTTGAAGACTTGAGCCAGTTTTCCTGAAAACTAAAGTAGTTTAAAAAACTACTTTAAAAGTACTTTAAAAGTACTTTAAAAACCTAAGTAGTCCCTCCCCCCCCAAAAAACCTAAGTAGTTTAACTAAACTACTTTTTTTTAAAGGAGCAGTGTTTCATTTTCTCTGTAGTATTAATTTTATTTATGAAATTTTACTTTACGTTTTCTTAATATTATAGCAGCTGCTTACACATCCTGTAGCTCAGTTCTTTAGATCATCTCTAGGCACAACATATCAACTAATTTTGCTTCAGAGCATACTGTTCCCAAAACTTACTGGCTTAAAACAGCAGTAATTTTATTGGCTCATAATTCAGGGGTCAGCAGTTTGGGCTGGGCTCAGCTGATGAGTTCATCTGTTGGGCTTTCCTCAGTTACTCAGGTGTTTCACTGTAGTTGGGTGGTCTGAGATGGCTCCAGCTGTGCGCCTGGGTTCTCTTCCGTGTGCCCTCTCATCTCTCAGAGAGCCAGCAGGGCTTCTGTACATGGTGCTCGAAGGGCAGCATTCCAGAAGGGTGACAGTTGAAGTTCACCAGCTCTCTTATAGTCTGTAAACTCAGGCTGCCTCACGTTGGTCCAGGCAAGTGACAGAACCAGTCCAGATTCTAGGTTTGAGGGAAAAGAACTCTACAAAGGGCTTGTCACTGTTTAAAATCGACATCAAACAATTGTTATTGCTGATGACAAGTACAGAGTACAAGTAGTGGGTATTTTAGTCTGAGGTTAACAAAGTTTTAATAATCTGGAGAGTTTCTTAGCATGCGAATGGTTAGATTCCTCTTTTGATTAGGATACATTTCAGGTCATATCTGTGGGCCACATTAATTCGTTAAGTTTGGAACCAGTAAGCTGAGGTCTCCCAAATGGACCCTTCTCAGATTTTCCGTGGTGGAAGAAGTCCTTCTGTTACGATAAAGCATTTTCCGAAGGCCACCAAGATTCTTGAGTTATCCTGAATTATTCTGAAATCAGACATAGACTAGAGAAGGACAAGCCCCTTCCTTCCTCCTTGAGAGGAAAAGAACGTGGGTCTTTGGTGTTACGATACTACAAGTATCATAACATAATTTGTCTATCTGAATTTGTTGAACTAATAACATACTTATGATATATTTGCAGTTAGCATCAAAATTTAATCTGCTTTCCAAGTGATACCTAAAGTATATTACAGACTTCTTTGTCTTGCACGTTGCATACTGAGTGTCTCTCAGCTTGCTTGCTTTACATTGTAATTAGGCCTCTCTGGAGGTTCTTCTTTTCTGATTTGCTGATTATCTTTATTTGTGTGGGTTATCAGCTAACCAAGTTTATTAAACTTGTGTGTAAAATAAGGATGAGGAAGTTCTTAGTGTGGGTTGGCCAGTCATTCACCTTTCCTAAATTACATGCATACTTGGCCTTTGTCAGTGTTTGGTTGCTTTCGGGTTTTGCCTTTTGCCTGCCTGTTTCTAAGCCATGTTTAAAGAATGGCTGGGTAGCTAATTTCTGTGTAGTTCTGATGTTATTCTTCACTTATTACAATATAAATACATATAATACAGTACATAAATAAATATACTTGGCCAGCTTATAAGATAGATAGAATTTCCCCAGTCTCAGAAATGATTCTGAGAAACTGATTTTTACCCAGAAAATTGTGACTCATTTTCTGGCTCTTCTTTCTGACATTTTTAGTTTAAGATGAAATGTTGTTACCTTTGGTTTCTTAATTTTAAGCATTCTTTGGAGTAATTCTATATAATTTTTTTTTAATAGGGACAATTTATTGGCGGATTGTTTGCAGGGTTGTTTTGTGGTGACATGCACACTGTGTGCATTCATCAGCCTCGTGTGGCTGCGAGAGCAGATCGTCCACGGGGGAGCTCCGATTTGGTTAGAGCATGCTGCTCCGCCCTTCAATGCAGCGGGGCACCACCAAAATGAGGTAACCCCTTCCGTCCCTGAACCGGTTCTGTTTGTGTAGGATATGGGAATTGCTGTCATTCTCTTGCGCCTCCTTGCAAAGCAGGATAGTAAAAGGTTTGGGAGAAGATTAAGGGAGATGCAAAAAAATCGGAAGAAGGCACTTATACTTTGCTTCTTAATTTTGGAGTGAGATTGGGAGCAGTGTTAGGGAGTGTACTGAAGTGCTCTTTCAGCCCCTTTGCCATATTGACTGCTTCATGCCGGCCTGTAAGCGAACATACAGACTCCCCAGTGATGATACCGACATGCTGCAGGCCGCTGAGGAGGTGCCCTGCTTTCTGGGCTCATCAGTTTCTTCTTACGTAAAATGCCTTGTGTTTGCTGCTCCCAGTAGCAACGGTACTAAAAGTAGAGTCATCGGAACAGCGTCACACAGTCTGGTGCAGTTTCACTTTTTCTTTGTGAGAGATGCATGCTTAATGTTAGATGCAGGAGCATTTGCTAGATGTGTTAGGAGAAAGAGGATTAGATAAATGACTTTTAGTGTCTTGCTTGCTGAGAAATTATTGGGCTGAAAATGTTACGATTTAGCTATGTACAAAAACTATGCTTTGTAAAATTTTATTACAAAAAAATGACTCTAAGATACTCAAGATGATAATTAACAATTTAATTTTTCATTTAAGGACCTTTTGCTGTGTCAGTATGTAGTTCGATTTCCATCAGATTCTGCCATACTTTTTTCTTTACAGGGTTGAGTGTAATTTGTTAGCAAATCACACATACAAGAAATGAACTAGAAAGAAAAGACACTTCTTATCTAGTATTAATACTAGGTATTATTATTGTATCATATTTTGAAGCATTAATGTGTATTTTGAAATATTTAATGTTGCTCTTTTAGAATCTTCATTGACTCCAGGGCATTCAGTGTTTTCCTTAACTATGTCTTTGGATTAGGTAGGTAGCCAAACTCCGTAAAAGCCAGAGGAACTGACAAAGTCCATATGAACAGTTTTACCTACTAAGCAGGAATTAGAAATTGTTTCCTTAAGTGTTAAACTGATAACAGAGAACTAAGTTACAGATCTCTATGGGTATGAACAAATAGGTATGTAGGTAAATACGTCTTCATCCCTGAGGCAGTTGGTAAAGGCAGGAGATGCCTTATAAAGAAGGATTATGGTCCAGAGTTGGTCGTGGGGTTTGAGTCTCATCATGAGCTGGCCCCCATCCCTGTGGCCCCTGCCCTCCATTGTGGCACATGTGCCATAGTCTGAGTTCTGTTTCCCCAGAGTTAAAGAATGGAGACTGAACAGTACCAAAGACACAAAGAAACAGAGAAGCCCAGAATGATCAAATAAGGTCACCACCAAGTGAGATGATGGCTGAGGAGCCAGAGGTCATCCTAAGAATGGCTGTCCAGGTCCAGGTTCCACGAGAGCTTCCTGGCATTCCACCAGATAGCCTTGATGAAGACTATGTTGAAGACCTTGAGACCATTCCATGAAGGAATCCTCCCAACCCTGTAGGCATAGGTTGCAGCCGGGCCCAGGGAGGTCCTCAGACCTTTAGAGGAGCTTGCTGTACAGTAGCTGAGACTTAGTGTTCACGTAGAGGAGCAGATTGTGGAGATGCTGGTGCAGAAGTAATTCTAAGTTATCTTGCATGAGCAGAGACGTCAGCCTGGGGTCAGAATCACTGGCTGAATCTCATTGCTCCCTTCTTGCTCAACCTACTTTTGGTGAAAAGTAACCAAAGTTCTCTTCATTGCAAGATCCAACTGCGGTCATGGGAAATCTGAACCTTGGATTTCTTTGAGTTTGTCCTTGACTAGTTGTAATAAGATTAAGTCAGAACTTCTATCTGGACCTCTTTTTGGCTGAGGCAGCTCTAGTTCCAGAAGCTGAACTCCAGAAGGAGTTCCTCTGCCCTGTTGTAAAGACAGACAGCCTGCTGCTTGTTTTTACTCTGTTGAATGCCTTCTTTTTTGCACTTTGTGACATGTTTTAATGTATTGTTTTTATGTATCCAGAGAGGTAGTGGCTTTAACTTTCTGAATTCTTGATTCTTGCTCTTCTGGCATGAGTAGAAACTTCTGTAACTCTACCAGTAACTGGTTTGGGATGTGCCTGAAGTGTTAAAGTTAGCCAGATTTGTTGACCCGTTTTCTGTAATACTTTGTAAAATCCCTAAATTATACTAAATGAATATATACACTGTGAAGTGAGTTTGTTCTCATATGCCGAGTAGATGCAAAATCAGATACTTGTAGAAAAGATAACTTTGAGATTTTTTTATAGTTTTGTGTTTATTTGCTAGTTTTGTTTTTTTAACGGGAAGAATGTGATTTGGAACTAGAACAGAATTGAGACAAGTTAGCTACATTTCTGGGCTCTTCTATCATTTTAGGCTCCAGCAGGAGGAAATGGTGCTGAAAATGTTGCCCCTGACCAGCCTGCTAACCCACCAGCTGAGAATGCGGTGGTGGGAGAAAACCCCGATGCCCAGGATGACCAGGCAGAAGAGGAGGAGGAGGACAACGAGGAGGAAGATGACGCGGGTGGGGAGGATGCAGCCGATGCCAACAATGGGGCACAGGGTAATGGCTGCTGGCCCGTGCTCACCCTGCCTTCGTGACCATGAGTCTCTTTACAGCTTTCCTTGAGAAGGACTAGAGATTTCAAAATTTTGTGGGTTTGGAGTTCGATTTCTAACCTGTTTTTATTTTATTTTGCAGATTTGCATTTATGGATATACATATGTGTAAATTTTTTTTTTTGTGTGAAGCAGGGCACATTTTGTGTTTTGTTTATTTTTTAAAAGATTTTATTTATGTATTTGAGAGAAAGTGAGAGGACGAGAGCAGAGGAGAGTAGGCAGAGGGAGAAGGAGAAGTGGACTCCTCACCAAGCAGGGTGCTGGAGGCAGGGCTCGATCCCAGGACCCTGGGATGGTGACCTGAGCTGAAGGCAGATGCTTAACTGACTGGGCCACCCAGGCACCCCACATTTTATATTTTAAAATCCTGCTCTACACAGGACTTTTATAGGATGGATAGGAAGAAGTTATTTGTAAGTTGTACTGGACTTGAATATTTTTAAAGGAATTTGATACAGATTTCTTTATTCCCGTTCGTTTCTCTTGAAAAGCACAACTTTTAATATCAAAGAATTCTTGAAGCGTACGCTGCAGGTCAGATGTCATGAAGAAAACCATTTTCTCATTTTCTAGCAGTCTAACTCCAGAATGCAAAAGACGATCCAGGACTGTGCCCGCCAGTCAGCCGGCAGTAGCTCACCACCTCTGCTTGTCTCCTCCCGCCCCAGACTTTTCCTCTCCTGCACTGCCCTGTCTCCGTCCACTGGAGATTGCTGGTGGCTGAGTGTCTCCTGGGTGCCAGGCACTCAGACAGGTTCCTGCCTTCATGGAGCTCCTGGTCTAGTGAGGAAGCAGGAGTGCCCAAGTGCACAAACACCTCGTTACGCGTTGTGATAAATGTGCAGGTTGCTCTGAGGATGCTGTTGGGAGAGTCTGTTTTAAACAAGATTCTCCAGGTAGCTCAGAGTAGGTGATATTTGAGGTGAGCCTGAAGGATCAGAACAAGCAAGTTGTGTGCTGGGAGCAAGGGGCCTTTGTAAGGAGCAGAGAATCTATGATCAGATGCTCCAAGAAGGCAGCCTGCTGCCACTGGTGCGGCCATCCTTTCCTTCTCTTCGTCTAGTATCAGGAGCAGTAGCTCCTGACTTCCACTTGTGCTCCACATAGCGCTCCCAATGCTCTCCTGCCTTTAAAATCCGATCATGGTTTTTCTGTTACGAAACAAAATCCAGATTTAACCTCCACCCCCCTACCACCCATGATCTGATCCCTGTTTGCCTTTCATACTGCATCTTCTACATTTCCCTCCCCACCCCCAGAGGATTCTTGTCCTTGGCTTCCTTGTTTTTCTTAAAATTGCCAGATTTGTTCCTGACTCAGAGCAGTTAAGTTCCCGCTTTCACATAACCTTATTTATTTCCTTTCTGGCACTTAACCACAATCTGGAATCACGTTATGTGTGTTGTATTTATGTATTTGGGTTCTTATTACCTAACAAGCAAAGAGTGTAGTTCATCTTCTCATCAGTAGCTTACAAAGCACCAAATTAAAAGCATATGTTTTATTACTTATGGTTCAGGTTCCATCAGTAATCTTTCAACTACTATTCTGTTTCCAGATGACATGAACTGGAATGCTTTGGAGTGGGACCGAGCTGCAGAAGAACTTACGTGGGAAAGAGTAAGATTCTTTCGATCGTGCATTCTGGTGTTTTAACCTGATACTATGTGTTGAAGTTGAGCATGTCTAGATGCGTACACCAGTTTGATAGCTACATTCAGTGGAAGCTGTAGTAGAACTTTAATTTCTAGAGAAAAGTGATGTGTTGTTGTGAAAATATTAAAAATATTATAATGTTGACTATTTTTCTATTTTCTGGCCTTTAAAACAAATTGTGGACTTCTGTAAAATGAAGTAACAATTTAAATTGAAATATTCTGATAGTGCAGTTGATATACCATGAAATCTTGGCTGGCTCCTTATCCAGTGTAAAAATTAAACCCATAATAGAACTGTTCTTACTTTATAATCATATGATTTGGAGTAAAAGGTGGCCCAAGTATAAAACTCTAATAAACAAGTTTTTTACTCTCTGAAAATGATATGCTGTATTGGAAAGTAGTGGGTGAGGACTATGTTTAAATATGATTAAAAGTGAGCCTTTTTTCTAAATAGAATAAAAAATCCTGTGCATCTTGAACTTGTGTCTATTGTTATTTATTTCAGATGCTAGGACTTGATGGATCGCTAGTTTTTCTAGTAAGTAAATCAAATATTTTTTAATAGAGTTGTGACTTATTTATCTTAATGATTTAGCAATTTCAAATTTATAGTATGTGCACACTTTTCATACTAAAGGTCAGCATACCCTTTGATTTTTGATTACTGAAGAAAGTCTGTTTTGTGCATTGAAAATACTGGCAAAGAACAAATGTAATAGTATTTTAAAAAGTCATTATTAAGTACTTGATTTTTAAAAAAGAAAATGAAATACTGATTTAATAGTAGTTAAGAACTTGATCTTCTTTTAACCTTGCAGTGTTTAATACTTTGCAGTGCTCACAGTGAGACCCAGTTTCATGTTAGGTTTCTACTGTTAACCAAACCTCACCTATCTTTACCTTATTAGCAAAGAGTACAAACTCAAAGGGGAGGAATAATTCTGTAAAGAACCTGTTCTTTAGGAGAAGTGATGCTGTTTCCAGGTTCTGTATTATAAAATCACGTGGGATTTTTAAGTGGCTTTGGGTGTCATGATAACTTAGCTACTGGTCGAAGAATCCCCGCTGACTGAAACAGTAACATAAGGTAGCAGTCATCTTTGAGGTGATAATACATAACTGGGGGTGGTGGTGGTGGAGGAAAGGTTGAGTGAGAATGAGTATTCTAAGACCTCTACTAAAAAAACCAGGGTTCCATAGGCAGAAAAGGGACCAATGAAGAGAAGTGACCTTGCAGAAGCCGTGAGAACAAAATGGACACTGGAAAGAAGCACTGTGTGGTTTATATTGATGTGAAGTTCTAGAATTAATGCAATTTTCAAATTTTCCTCCATTTAGAATTTTTTTTCCCCCTCCATTTGGAATTTTTCAGCGTCATTTTATTTAAATGAAATCTGGCTGTATATTTCTGAGAATCTGTGTAGTTTGGCTTACTAATTTCTGAAGAGGAAATGTTTATGGATTGATTTTTTTTCTTGCATGTAACATTATGAACTTGAATTTTACTAGGTTTAGTTTTATGAGCTATCTAATGAAAAATGAGAAGTTGCATGTAATGAAATCACAACATTATTGAGTGAAGATTTCAGTCTTAACTAAGTGGAGTAGTCCAGTTAGACATGGAAGAAGAATTGAATATGTTTTATTAATGCTCTTTTCCTTTAGGAACATGTCTTCTGGGTGGTGTCTCTAAACACATTGTTCATTCTTGTTTTTGGTAAGTGGTGTTTATGATGCTGTTATTTATGGTAGATGATAGAAATTCAGTTTTCAAGGAGCCTTGTTACAGGTTTTGTTTTTGTTCTTAAACACTGGAATATGTGAAATGGGTGCAGATAGTCATCCTGTATAGGAAGGCCCCAGGTACACAGATATATTTCTTTCCCAAGCAACATTGACTACAGTTACCTACCATCTCTGCTTCTTTTGGGCATCTCCATCTCTTTTTATAGAAATTGACTTTAGGGGTGTCTGAGTGGCTTAGTTGGTTGAGCGTCTGCCTTCGGCTCAGGCTCAGGTCATGATTCCGGGATCTTAGGACAGAGCCCCTGCTTGGGGGCTTCCCTGCTCAGTGGGAAGTCTGCTTCTCCCTCTCCCTCTGCCACTCCCCCTGGTTGTGTGCGCTCTCTCTCTCTCAAATAAATAAAATCTTTAAAAAAAGTTGATTTGAGATTATGCAGCATCCTTTCCCCGGAACTAATTTTGTGCTGATTATCTGTGTGCTTTCCCCTTTGGCAGAAGATCTTGTTTCTTCTCTCAGAATCTTGACCAAGTCTTTACCAGAGACCCTGTCTTAGGAGCTGTCACTAGGGATAGATATAAGCTTGAGGAGAGAGTGAACCTTTCCAAAGTGTGAAATCCCTGTAGAACCAAATTCCAGTAAATTCAAAGTCACTTCCAAACACTTTTCCCATTGTGGCTGTGAGGATTCTTGTGACCACACAGGAATCCCTGATGTTGGGACTGATCAGGGAAAGGAAGAGAGGGGTGGCAGGTTTTTCCTACTTTGAGAAAGATAAACTGAATCAAGCAAAACAATGCCTTAGAATTCAGTTCCTGCATCTCTCAAGGGAAAGAAAGTGGAAGTGTGATAGAATCAGGCTCTTGTTAAATTGTACTATGAATTGTGTCTCTAAGAGACACCTTAGGCTACAGATAGCTCTGTAAGAATGAACTTTGATAAACTCCTTTTTTATGCATGTGAGTTAACCCTCATTCCTGCTGAGGAAGAGAAATAAAGATTTTCCAAGTTTTTTCCACTGGATTCCAAGTTACTTGCTTTGGGTTGGGGACCATATTGTGCCTTAAAAAGCAGTTGTTTTCAACAGGAAACCATGTTGTCAAAAAAACCTGAATTATGTTAATGAGAATAAGACAAAAAATTAATTTCTGAATATTACCTATAAAAGAACAAAATAAATTTACAGGTATCTTGTTTAAACAAAATTATCTTGAAAAAGTTCCATTGATTCTTAATTTTTAGTACCTATTTAAAATGGTGCAAGTTAATAGGAAACTCTTCCTTTTGCATAGGGAGTGGAAACAAAAATGCAGATTATTCTGCCTACTTTTTCATTATGTAAAATAATTGATTAATACAGAGTATGAATCTGTTTTTGATTCTTGACCAGATTTTGAGAGGAAAAAATGATCTATAAATTTAGTCTTTGTTCTTGAAAGAAAAGCTTAATGCTAAATTAATGTTTGGAGGAAAAAGTCACCTTTAACACGTGAATTGTAATGGGGCACCTGGCTGGCTCAGTCAGAGGAGCATGAGACTGTTGATCTTGGGGTTGAGTTCAAGCCCCACGTTGGGTGTAGAGATTATTTAAAAAAAAAAAAAAAAGAACTTTTTAAAAAAAAAGGAAAAAACTCCACATGAATTATAGAAAAGATAACTAACGGGACGCCTGGGTGGCTCAGTTGGTTAAGCAGCTGCCTTCGGCTCAGGTCATGATCCCAGTGTCCTGGGATCGAGTCCCATATTGGGCTCCTTGCTCGGCAGGGAGCCTGCTTCTCACTCTGCCTGTGCTCGATCACTCACTCTCCCTCTCTCTCTGACAAATAAATAAAATCTTAAAAAAAAAAAAAAGGAAAGATAACTAACATTTATGTAAAGCACATCACATCTTAAGTAAATTTTTTTCCTAATCCAACCTCCTAAGCTTATATACTATGAAGAAATAATCTTCGTAAATCTGTATTATACTTAGGATCTTTTGAAATGAACCAAGTTGTTTTCCGCTTTTTTTTTTTTAAAGATTTTATTTATTTATTTGACAGAGATCACAAGTAGGCAGAGAGGCAGACAGAGAGGAGGAAGCAGGCTCCCCGCCAAGCAGAGAGCCCGATGTGGGGCTCGATCCCAGGACCCCGGGATCACGACCGGAGCTGAAGGCAGAGGCCCTAACCCAATGAGCCACCCAGGCGCTCTTTTTAGGAGTATATTTTCCCTTAAAAGTGAATGGTCTTTGGGATTAAGCACACTCCTGTTTCTTTCCTACTTGGGTTGCTGTGTTGGAATTTTCCACTTGCATTTTTGGAGTCTTGTGGTCATGTACTTTGCAGAATTAAAAACTTAAAATGTGGCTATAGAAATGGACTGTTAAATATTGGTGCTCAGGTTAATATTTCCCTATGTAAATGGAGTTGGAACTTGAAAATTTGCCTTTCCCAGGGGCCAATTTGAGTCATCCTCAGAGTTGGGTGAGACAACGAAATAGGAAAATTCTGCAAATCGTTTTTTCTTACTCGTTAAGAATTTCTTGTGCTTTATAATACACATAATATATTAGTAAAATGTGTGTATGATTTATAAATTTCAATATGTTGGGAATACTTGTTCAGAAAAATCTGTACCCATGGAATACTTGATTAAAAAGGTTTGGTGGCCAGATCCCTATGGATTCTCTGACTTTTGTCTTAATGATTGAGTCCCCCTCCCTGCTTTCCTTATAATCTATGCTGTTCAATTAATTTTGCCATAAGGAAAACACAATTAAATTTTATTTTAAACAAGTAAAATTTTATTAACATGACACAAAGACTTGAAGAAAAGAGACTATAAAAATTTTTACTATGAAAATGTTAAGGATTTTTTTTCATTTAACCATAGTAGTAGTATTACACCATACTAAATTGGCAGAATTTAGTGTTTCCTAACAACCCTTCATATTAAAAATTCCTAGATTATCTCAAATGTCATTTTACAGTTGGTTTGTTTGAATGAGGGTCCAGATCTGCACATTACTTTGGGTTAAGTTTAAGTTCCTTTTGATCTAGAATAGTCTTCTCTTTGCTTCCCTCATCTACTCCTACCCTATTTTGCCATTGATTTGTTGAAGAGACAAGTCAGCTGTCTGTCTTGCATTCTGCATTTGTCTGAATTGCTTCCTGTACGATGTCCACTACCTTGCTCTTTTGTCTCCATATTTCCTTTAAACTGGAGGGTCTAAGGAACATCTTAGTTACCTTGAACCTGTTTGTTCAAAAGAAGCGAGACAGGTATGCGATCCTTTCCCCCCAGTTACAAGTTTTCAGGGTAAACAATTGATGTGCTATTTCCAGGGGTGAGGAAAGTGTTATTCCTTTTGTTTTCTTTTTTCCCTTTGTGTTTTTTGTTTTTGGCTTTCCCCTTTTTGAGTATTAGGAACTCATGGATTTTTTTAAAATATTTTATTTATTTATTTGACTGACAGATCACAAGTAGGCAGAGAGAGAAGCAGGTTCCCCGGCAAGCAGAGAGCCCAATGCGGGGGTCGATCCCAGGACCCTGAGATCATGACCTGAGCCGAAGGCAGAGGCTTAACTCACTGAGCCACCCAGGCGTCCCAAACACATGTATTTTTAAAGCATTCTGTGTGTTTCCATCAGTTTTGGTCATTCTTTGAGGCTCATATCATTCTTTCCTTGGCGAGTAAGACCCTCTTCATGATGGTTCCAGTCCTTTTGTCATGAATGTATTAGACCTTGATATCTTTTTTCTCTGGTTATAGAGAATGTCCTAGGCAGTGCATTTTTGGCCCCAGTTCTGGAATCTTCCATTTCTCCAAAAAGTCCTGGTTTCTTTTACTGTGGGTTGGTACTAGGAGTGTTCATTGTTTTGATTTTGAAGTTTTCATTTAATTTTTCTCCCCCTTTTAGCATTTTGCCCTTACCACATTGGTCATTTCTCCCTTGTTGGTTTGGGATTTGAAGAACATGTGAGTATAATACTTTTACAAACTTACTTTCATTAACTTGCCCTCAAACTTGATATTTGTTGAGTAAATGATAGTGTTGTAAAGAGTTACGTCATCTCTTGGTTTGCCTTATGCAAAGCAGTAGTTACCCAACATGAGCTCATTCTTTTTTTTCAAAGTAACAGTCACTCAAGACATAGTAGGTCATGTTGCCAGCTAAGAAAAATGTGTTCTGAATCCTATGGTGCACTGCCTTCCTGTTGGGCAGGCCAAAGGCATGCTACTAGCAAGTCTTCTTACAGGCTGATTTTTGACCCATTCCATTAACTTGCTCCCTTTTCTCCCTTTTCCTCAGCTTTCCCATAGTGATTTAGAAAAGTAATAGTATATCAGTCAAGTAAAAAAAAAAAAAAGGGTTTGTCTGTTTTGGAATGATGGGCTACAGTGTTTTCTAAAGAATTTAATTTTGACATTTTGTTCTTGTTTTTAGATAGATAAATATTTGAATGGTCAAACCTACAACTGTTTTACAGGGGCTCCAGAAAGAACTAATCTTTTAAGGAGATCTGACATTTCTGTAATGTTCAGTTTGTGTATGTGAATCCTGAAAGATCACATTCTGAAGTGTTCTGAAAGAGCAAAGAGATGTGCTCCAGTATTTAATGTAGCTCTCAGTTTTCACTGAACACAAGAACTTGGAAAGTTCAGATACATGCTTTGATAAATTTGAATTTCCAAACCATCAGCCCTTGCTGTCAGAAATTTAGGAACCTAAAAGATTTGTCACTGTCCAAATTCCGACTTTCTGTAAGCTGAAAATGGAATGGATTTGGAGAACAAGGGAAACTTACAGTCATTCCTGGGGTAGGAGGTGAGGTGGCTGAGACTTGACTGGCAGATGGGCTGCTTGGGCAGTGTGCTGCTGCTTTCATTGCTCAGCCTGCAGTCCCCCGCAGGATGGAGTAGGTGCAGACTAGTGTAGTGCAGCTTTTGTTTTCGTGAGATTTCAATCACTCTATTTTGCCTGCTTGAGTTGATCGCTAACAGTGGGAGAATCTGGTTTGCAGAGATGTCGTTCAAAGGGACTTCATAGTTGTCTAGTTTTAAGTTGCTGGGACAGTTCACTTTGAGTCTGCTCGGGTTGTTTAATACATTGTTAAGCTGAGAGGGAGGCCGTATGGTAAAATTAAATTCTATTTATTTTTCTTTCTAGGTCCAAGCATCTCATTTTGAAGGTCTAATCACAACCATTGTTGGGTATATACTTTTAGCAATAACACTGATAATTTGTCACGTATCCTTTAATGAACTAATAACATGGATGTTTGGTGGTATTATTATTCACACCAAAGAGTTGTTCCTGTTAGGGACAAAACTGTTTCTCTTCTGTCCTCTCAGTAAAAGTTGTAGCTATTTGTAGTGAGGATGAGGGCAGACGAAGTATGAAATTAATTCTGTCAAATAATACGTGTTGCCTAAATAAGTACCTGTTTTTTTGTACCTTTAAATGCTCGATTTTTTCCTTGACTAGATGCTATAGGGCTTGGCAACTCTTGTTAAATTTCATAGGTCTCGTCGTTTGCTGGGAGTCTGCTATATTGTTGTTAAGGTAATTCCTGTTAGAAGTTAAAACTGGAAATGATTTCTCCCCATTTGGATGGTATTTGATGGTTTTTGTTTTTATTTAAGGTTTCTTTGTTAGTGGTGGTAGAGATTGGAGTGTTCCCTCTCATTTGTGGCTGGTGGCTGGATATCTGTTCCCTGGTAAGTTTATTATTCATTAAGATATAATCAAATAATGTAAAGGTGTCGAAAAGGGAGGTCTTTAGAATGAATTTCTTTTAAAGGAAACTCTGTGTGATAATAATTTGCTTTTTTCCCCCCTGAGAATGGATCATTGTGAAGTCTTAATGTTACTAATTTTTGAGTGCCTGATTTTTTTTTGAGGCTTTGTGAAAATTTCTGATGTTAGAATATTTTGACTAGAACCTTTCTAATAACCAGTGAAAATTTTCTTACTCATTTTACTCTTCTAAATTTTACAATAATTTCAAGACATTATACACATAAGGAGAACAATCTGATAAGAACAGTCTTTGTAGTAATAAGTAAATTCAACTCTAACCATTTCTTTTAACTAAGATGATCAGTCCTGATTATAATTTTTAGTTGCTGTCAGTGGTAATCAGGTTTTGACTTTCCAAAAATATTTTGTATGTAGAAAAGCTGCCTTTAGTGAGATATTTAATGAGATAACATTTTCACCTGTACCTCACTATTAAAACTTGTCGGGGGGTGGTGCCTGGATGGCGCTGTCTTTTAAGCATCTGACTCTTGGTTTTGGCTCAGGACCGGATCTCAGGGTATAGAGATCAAACCCAGTGCGGGGCTCCATGCTCAGTGAGGAGACTGCTTTAAGATTCTCTCTCTCGCTTTGTCCTTCCCTCCTGTGCTCTCTCTTTCTCTGTCTTTAAAAGAAAAAGAAAAAATTTTGTCATGAATGCAGACGTGTAACCATGGAAAGAAGGTATTTTTTTCCCTAAGATACATTTATTTATTAGAGTGCACACAGCAGGGAGGGGCTGAAGGAGAGGGAGAGAGAAACCCAACAGACTTGGCGACAAGTGCAGACTGCAACATGGAGCCCAATGTGGGCTTGATCTCATGACCCTGAGATCAGACCTGAGCCAAAACCAAAAGTCAGATGCTCAACCAACTGTGCCGCTCAGGCACACCTGGAAGAAGTTATTATTGTTAACCAGAAATGGCTCTTCACAGTAGCAGCGGTATTAAAGTTCTTGTTCACCAATTGGTTCATCAGTCTTCTTACAGTTAAAATATGAAAGTGCCATTATACGTCTTTGACATAGTATCCAGCCTTACTTATATTTCGTTGATACCATGAAAGGGCATTAAAAGAACTGGAGTCCTAGAACATCATAACCCACGCACATGGTGATTTTATTCGCTTCCTGGAAGATGGAGATGTTAATTTGGCAAATGTGAGAGGTACACATTTCTCTCACCTGTTCTGTCTTGATTTAGGAAATGTTTGATGCTACTCTGAAAGATCGAGAACTGAGCTTTCAGTCAGCTCCAGGTACTACCATGTTTCTGCATTGGCTAGTGGGAATGGTGTATGTGTTCTACTTTGCCTCCTTCATCCTGTTGCTGAGAGAGGTAAGCTCTGCAGGGAAATACCAACGCTGTAAATTTATGGAAAGGACTTTTGTTTTAACTGCAAGTCGTACATCAAAGGCTAATGATGATTTCCTGACTAATTTTCTCTGTTATTTTAGTCTAAGAGATAGATAGTTTGATAGATGAGTTTGGCTTTTTAAGATTTTATTTATTTATTTGACAGAGAGAGACACAGTGAGAGAGGGAACACAAGCAGGGGCAGTGGGAGAGGGAGAAGCAGGCTTCCCACCAAGCAGGGAGCCCGATGTGGGACTTGATCCTAGGACTCTGGGGTCATGACTCGAGCTGAAGGCAGACACTTAATGACTAAGCCACCCAGGCGCCCTGAGTTTGGCTTTATTTCTTTAAATTCTTTTTAGTTATTTGTCTCAAAAATGGACAAGTTTAAAAAAAGGACAAGTTTTAATATTTCTATATATAATTAGTTATGAGTTTGAAAGATGAGTGGATTGAGGGAAAAAACTAAAAGTACTTGCTTTACTTGATAGTTATTGTGACCATCCTCTCATACGAGTTCTTGGAATTTTATATGATGTGAGCCTGTCTTGGACTCCATTTAAGGAAATATAGTACTGGAAATACCCAAAGCGGGGAATATGGTTTTGCAGGATCAAAACGCAAAATACGTAGTCAAACACCTTAAGCATAGAATTACAGTGAGGGGCTTTTATGATTCCAGTTTGCTTGCCTTATGGGTACCGGTTCTCATCCTATTTTTAGAATATAGTCCTTACTTAGGCGCCTGGGTGGCTTGGTGGGTTAAAGCCTCTGCCTTTGGCTCAGGTCATGATCTCAGGGTCCTGGGATCGAGATCCGCGTCTGGCTCTCTGCTCAGCAGGGAGCCTGCTTCCCCCACCCCTCTCTCTCTGCCTGCCTCTCTGCCTACCTGTGATCGCTATCAAATAAATAAATAAAATCTTTAAAAAAAATAGAATATAGTCCTTACTGATTTGAAGAGAGTGAAAATAGGGTTAGTATTTGATTAGTATACATCTCATGCTCAGTCATTCTGATGCAGTGGGAAGTATAAAAATGAGTAATTTTGACAAGTGTACTTGCTGCTGTACATTCTTTCCTCAGATACTACTCCATGTTCACTCTGGGCCAGACAATGTGTTGATACAATAGTAAGAAACAAAGACAGGGGGCGCCTGGGTGGCTCAGTCGTTAGGTTTCTGCCTTTGACTCAGGTCATGATTCCAGCCTGGGATTGAGCCCCATATCCAGCTCTAGGGAGCCTGCTTATCCCTCTACAGCTCTCCTGTGCTTGTGTTCCCTCTCTCACTCTCTCTCTCTCTAATAAATAAATAAAACCTAAAAAAAAAAAAAAAAAAAGACAGGATCCCCATTCTTTTTGATTGTATATCCTTGGGAAGGAATACAGCCATCAGACAAGTCAGCCTGTTCCATTGAGAGTGGTGGTGGAGAAGTACAGGGGGAAAATGCAGGAGTGCCACAGGAGGCCGATTAATCCAATGTGAGTGGAGTACAAACGCACCAAGGTTTAATGCTATTCTTGGTGTACTTTTTCCTTTGAGATACTGAGGAGTTAAGGAGTAGGCTGGGGTCAGAATGTTTTCCTGAATTATATAGTGTAAGTTCAGTAAAGTCTATTTGTAGATAAAACTTGTATTCTTTCTTTGAAACAAGCATTTGGGACTAAATCTTTTCTGAACTATAATTATATACAAACTCTGAAATACACTGTTAAGTGATAAAGTGTTTTTACACGGAAATTTTTCATCTCCTCGGCATGGTGGTTTTTTGTTGGTACAGAATCCTAGGATTGGGGATTTGGGTGGAACCATAGAGGTCATATACTCCCTCACTTGGAAGATGGGGAAAAACAGTAGGGGCACTTGAGAGGCGTGCACGGGGTAGGGTAACTCAGAGATTTTGGGCCACTCAGGACTGATACCCAGACTCTTCCATTGCCCTGTCACCCACAGCCTCTTGGGTTGATGATTTCCATTGAGAAAGGGAAAAAAGATGTAGACAGTAGAATGAAATGCTGAGAAGCTTTCGAATTTCTTAATTAACAAGATACCTCCTCTCGGGAGCGTAAGACTGGAATCAGATCTTGTATTTAGAGCATTTATAAGTTGTAGTGTAATTCTTTTTTTACCAGATGATGCAGTATAATGACAGTGTTTTTAAAAAATACTTACTTTTCACCTCAGAGCCTCAGATTTCTTGACAGATTGCGCTTACTAAATTTTTTTCATTGCATGATTAAAAGCATCAAAGGACATCAAACACAAGATGGTTTCCGTACATGTTCTGATTTAGGAACTTGTTTTCATAGGAAAACCATGTGAATTTTCTGGGGCCCATTTTATTAAGAAGCTAAAATTTTAAGAATCTATTTTTATATTAATATTTTAGCTCATATTACAGAGTCTGAAGATACTGGTATCTGTAGCATTTAAAATACATTTGCAGGTACTTCGACCTGGTGTCTTATGGTTTCTAAGGAACTTGAATGATCCAGATTTTAATCCAGTACAAGAAATGATCCATTTGCCCATTTATAGGCATCTCCGAAGATTTATTTTGTCAGTGGTAAGCATACCTTTTTATTGTTTTTTTAAGTAAAGTGTGCTACCCTTTTGTTTTGTTGGGGTTTTTTGGTCAAGGACTGGTAAAGTAGATATATTGAATAAATTTATGTTTATCAAAGCTTGTAGAACTTTGTTGTCAAATAGTTGTTTTATTGGTTACTTTAATAAAGTAAATAAAATGTTTACTAAGACAAAAATGTCCTCCAGTTCTTAAGTAGTATAATTGCCAAATTATGGGTTTTAGAATTTCATTTCATTTGCATTGGAGAAGTGGAGCTTTGTTAATAGCTTTTACATTAAACTCTTTAATAGAAGTATGTCAAAGCTTATTCCCTGCCTGGAATAAAAAAAAAAAATAATTAAAATTAAGTTTTTCCAAAATAAAATTTAAAAAGCAGTCTTGTGCCCTTTGGAAAATTTGTAGCCATTAATATGGGTCATGTCTTATAATACAGGTGATTTAAGTTGCAGACAATTCTGATCCTTCATTGTAAGTTTCTGACTCTATCTTCACATACCATGCAGTGATTATCCTTTGTGGCTCCTGTTTGAGCCCTGGTGTCCTAGAGAGAGAGGAGCAGCCTCCCTAGGAATGCATTCTGTCCACAGAGTGACCCAAGTTTAGTGTGTGGAATGAGAACAGTCTGGACCCTGGGTGGGTGTGGACTTAGATTGTGTGTTGGTTGGGTATGTTCAGAGTCTACTTGACTCTCATGGGAGTGATTTATAGTGCCGTCATGTCTTTTGTCTTACTGCAGATTGTCTTTGGCTCCATTGTCCTTCTGATGCTTTGGCTTCCTATACGTATAATTAAGAGTCTGCTACCTAATTTTCTTCCATACAATGTCATGCTCTACAGGTGAGTTTTTGAAATTTGGAAGCTTTACTAATTTAGTTCTGTTGATACCCATTCCTTTTTTTTTTTTTTTTTTTTTAAAGATTTTATTTATTTATTTGACAAACAGATCACAAGTAGGCAGAGAGGCAGGCAGGGAGAGAGGAGGAAGCAGGCTCCCTGCTGAGCAGAGAGCCCGATGCGAGGCTTGATCCCAGGACCCTGGGATCATGACCTGAGCCGAAGGCAGAGGCTTTAACCCACTGAGCCACCCAGGCGCCCCAATACCCATTCATTTCTTAACAGATACTGGAAATCATTTGATAGTTGCATTTTGCCATTTTAGATTATATAAGCATTAGTTTAGCATTTACATTTTCCAAAGGAAGACTTACTTTTCTGCAAATGAAGTGTGCATTTGTTCATCATTGAAATGTTTACCATACTTAATGAGAGCACTTTAGCCACAAACATCTTTATATGAAAAGAAAATATCATATACACTATAGTTGTATATTTAACTATAGATTAAAAATAAGACATAAGGCTTAGATGTAAAATCTTTTTGATTTAAAAGTTTAAGTCACCTAGAAACCTATGTTCTACCACTTCTCCTTTATTCCTTTTTTTAGTGACTTGCATTATCCTTTCAGTTACCTGAACAGAAATCTGCCGGGAAATTGGGTTTCTTCCTCAGATTTCTTTTCTTTTTTCAAGATTTTATTTATTTGAGAGACAAAGCACAAGTAAGGGGAGCAGCAGGGGGAGAAGGAAAAGTGGGGCTTAATCCTAAGACCCTGGGATCATGATCTGACTGAAGGCAGATACTTAACCAACTGAGCACGCAGGTACCCCAGTTTCTTCCTCAGATTTATTTCTCATTGGGCTTTAAATCTTTTAAATCTCATTTTTTAAAAAAAGATTTATTTATTTTCGAGAGAGAGCAGGCATGCTAGTGAGGGAAGGGGTGGAGGGAGAGGGAGAGAGAACCTCAAGCACACTCCCTGCTAAGCGTGGAGTCCCACATGGGCTTGCCCCCAGGACCCTGAGATCGTGACTTGAGCTGAAGTCAGAAGTCAGACACTTACCAACAGTGCCACCCAAGCACCCCAAGTCTCATTTTCAAAGCTCTCTTATCTAATCCAACTTGATATGCCACTTACTTCCTTAGTTTAGGCCTTCCTCTTTTTCTGCTTTTATAACCCATCCTTAACACCCTACCTTTTCCTCCATAATCTCCGTGATAATAGCTGGGTCATTTATAGAGATCTGCAAGCCTTGGCGTAAATCTCACAATGACTTTCCAGCGTCTGGTTCCAGCATTGTCTGACTGGAATTCTGCTCTCCAGCCATACTCTCTTCCATTAAGTCTCCCTAAAAAACAGTAGCTAAAATACTTAGCTATTTCTTGTTTTTCCCTTTCTGTTTGGAGTAACCTTCCCCATGTTTGCGTGGCAAGCTTTCGTTATCTTTCCTCAAAATCCAAATTAAGGTTTTATTCTCTGAGTTTTTCCCTAAAGTATATCATCACTCCCTCCTTATGTACTTGGATCTGGTCATGGAACCAGGGAAGCACAAGTTTTGGCTTTAGGTATTGTTAAGATAGAGCCATTTTGGTAGTCAGTTATACCTAGAAGTTTAGCAAAGTTTTGAACTACATAGTGGTTTTTACTCCATTTTTCCATTAAAAATAACTGAGGACCCATGATATGCCTGGTACTTTTCTGTGCACTAGGTATATAACAGTGAACAGAACAGAATCAAGAAAATTCTGTTCTTGTGGAGCTTACATGATGGGAAGACAGCCATAAAAAGAGATAAAAGATAGGTGTATCAGGGGTCATAAATACTGTGGGGAAAAATGAAGCAATCAAAGGGAATAGAGAGAATGGTCAGAATGGGGTTATAATTTAGAAGTGACTGATGACCTGAAGAGGGGACAGTTGAGGAAGCCCTGAAGGAGGTGATTAGGGAGTGAGCCATGTGGTTTCCTGGAGGTAGAGTGTTCTTGCAGGGGGTTGGGCAAGTGCAGCGACATTGAGGTCTGTTGGAGGAGCAGCAGGAAGGCCAGTTCAGCCGGAGTAGAAGGAGGAAAGCATGGTAGTTGGCTGTGAGGTCAGAAAGGTCATGGAAAGTCAGATCCTAGAGAGGCTCATAAGCCGGTGTAAGCACTTTGGCTTTAACTTGGGTGATTTAGGGAGTTCTTGGAAAGGTTGGTATAGAAGAGTGATCTAATGCAGGTTACTAAGTGTTACTGTGTGGCTGCTGTGGTGAGAAGAGACTGGCTCAGGGTGGCCAGGGCAGGAGCAGGAAGCCAGCTGGGAGGATAGTGCAGCGATCCTGGTGAGAGGTAAGGGTAGTTGAGGTGAAGGAAGTAGCAGTGGGGGTCATGAGAAGTGAGATTTAGGGTAGTCTTAGGGTCCATTCATCAGGACTCTGGCTGTTTTGAGTGTGGAGTGAAAAAAAAGGCAGTCAGGGATCCATGTTTCTGTCCTCAGCACCTGGAAAGATGGAGTTGCCATTTACTGAGGTGAGGAAGGCTGTGGGGGAGCAGGATTAAAAGAGAAGAGTAGAAATTTGCTAATGATCAATTTAAGATGTCTCGTGTCTGTAGGAGACACTGAGTTGGCACTTCAGATATGAAGTTAGGAGTTAGGGAAGATGTCTGAGTGGTACATAGACATTCACAGAAATGCGGTATTTTAAGCCATAGGAGTTTGTATTTGTCCAGAGAGCATGCGTAGATGTGAGGGGAGAGGACAGAGCCTGGGGCACTCCGTTGTCTCCAGCCCAGGGAGCTGAAGGGCTGCTAGCAGATCTAGAAAGGCATCTAGTGAGAAAGTGTTTTAAGGGGCATGGAGTGACCAGCTGTGTGACATGCCACTCTCTGTACCGCAAGTGAGGTGGGCACCGAGACTGATCACCAGATTTAACAACACCAAGGTCATTAGTGACCCTTGTGGGGAACAGTTTTGGAGCAGTTGGAGGGGGAAGCTTTGCTGGCTTCAAAGGAGAGTGGAGGAGAGGTGGTAACAGTGGTGAGTTCCTAAGGTGATCTTGAAGGAGTTTTGCCCATCAGATGTTTAACATTGATACAGTTATAATGGGAAAATAGATTCACAGTGTGAATGACAACTGTTTGTCATTGTCTTAGTGATGCTCCAGTGAGTGAACTGTCCCTTGAGCTACTTCTGCTTCAGGTGGTCTTGCCAGCACTGCTCGAACAGGGACACACGCGGCAGTGGCTGAAGGGGCTTGTGCGAGCGTGGACCGTTACCGCTGGATACTTGCTGTAAGTAGGCTAGTGGTAGCCCTTCTGACGGAGTGTGTTCCATGCCCCACTCCGGAAATAGTAGTTTTAAGAAGAGACCATTAGTGGTATCTGCAGGGTGTATATAATACTTCTTTTAATGAATTCTCAATTTTTCTTATTTTTCTAATTATTGTCTGTTCTTTTATGGAGAATGTGTACATGTTTTTACCCTCTTATAAAGGTTTGCTTCTGGCCCAGGTTCTTTGATTTCATTACACAGGGTGTAAGTAAACATTTTTTTCAGTGCATTAAAAGCAAACCAACTTAATCCTGGTTATTTATTTTACTTTAAGATTTTATTTATTTAAAAGAGAGCGTGAGTGGGACGGGGGGAAGGAGAAGGAGAAGCAGACTCTCTGCCAAGCAGGGAGTCCAGCAGGGGCTCAATCCTAGGGCCCCCAGGATCATGACCTGAGCTAAAGGCAGATGCTTAACTAACTGAGCCACCCAGACGCCCCAACCTTGCTTATTTTAGAAGTCTTATCCTGGCAGGAGGCTTCTCAGGCATTCAGTCAACATGTTGCCTTTATTTTTTTCAAGCTTTCCATGTTACATACTTATTTTTAAAGTTGAATCTTTGTAATTTAAATGTTTCTTTCATAAAATATGTGGCATTCTGCAGAGACCTTATTGTGAAATGTGCATCTGGTTGTATTGGATTAAGCAGGTGCCCTTCGCTGCCTGCCCCACCCTGCTTCCTCTGCCCCTGCATGTTTGCCATGACTGACGTGCGCTCTGGAGGTTGTAGCTGAGCGGATGCAGTAGCTCAGCTGAATTCTGGGGACTTGTGGACATTAACATTTAATTAGGAAAGGTTTGCTTTAAAGCAGGTACCAACATTTAGACCAGAATGAGGTATTTAATACTGCTGTGTACACATACTACTTGTACATTTTCTACCGTAAGTAATAATAAGAAAGTTAAGTCTCTTTCTGCTGTTTTATTCTGATCAAGTGAGAATGTACTTTTTACACAGGGATCTTCATTCCTATTTATTGGGAGATCAGGAAGAAAATGAGAACAGTGCAAATCAACAAGTTAACAACAATCAGCATGCTCGAAATAACAACGCTATTCCCGTGGTGGGCGAAGGCCTGCACGCAGCCCACCAAGCCATACTCCAGCAGGGAGGGCCTGTTGGCTTTCAGCCTTATCGTCGGCCTTTAAATTTTCCACTCAGGGTAAGTACTGTAAGAGTTAAGCAGAAGTCAAGTTTTTTCAAATTCCCTTTGAGAAATTGGTGCGGTTATTAGTGCTGTTAGCATGTAGTCCTCCATATAGACACTTCTTACAGTCTCCTGACAAGAACCCCAGTCCTCCCATTAGCAGGATAATATATGTAAATGTCAGAGAACTTTACCAGATTTTGGAGATGGATCATAAGGGTTGAGATTCTGTGTGCTTTTGCTCCCTGTGTGAAAGTAGCAGTGTTGAAGACCCTAGTGAAAATAAGAAATTGTATTGATCTATGTCAGCCATGTGTCAGGAACTGGAATGGGCTTTCTAAAGTTTTTCCCATTTACTATCCATCCCACTACTGCAAGGGAGTAGTCATCTCATGTTTACATCTGATGTAACTGAAGATAAGACTGGTTAATGAAGCAACTGTCCCCCCAGACTCCCACCAAAACTGTTCCTGACAAAGATCGTGGTGGTGGCTTTTGTGTTGTTAAATTTGATGGTTAGGTCTTGGTCCTCACCTCACTTGTGATATGGTAACTTGTTGCACAGTTAGTCACTCCTTGCTCCACAGAGTGCTTTCTCCGAGGGCATCCAGGAATCTTTGTGGAGGAGGTGATGCTTTTAAGTTTCTAAAGTTAGGACAGACAGAGAATAAAATGGAAAAATGGAAGGGCACTCCAGACTTGTGCCAAACCAAGGGGCAGGCTGGTAGGTTTGGGAATTAAGTGTATTTAGAGGGTGGGGTGTGTGCAGGTGAGCATGAGAGATGGGAGGAGTCCTGGGAGATAAGGCTCTTAGATGGGCAGAAGGTACTTCCTGGCCCAGGTCAGAGAGAATTGATAGGAGCTTTCTCAAGCAGGGAAAGCTGACAGCCTTAAAGGCTCCCCTCAGAGTGTGAGTGTAGGTCCTTCTCTGTCTTCCCCCTAGAGCTCTGCCCTCTGGGCAGGGGAAGAGGGGGTGCTGGTAAGGTAGAAGGCGAGCAGCAGTTGCTCCTTTTCTGCCCATGGCCCTGCTTTCCTCTTAGTCCCTTTTATCTGCACTTCTCAGTACAGGAAGCACCAGCTACACGTGGCTGTTTATGTTTAAACTTAATTAAAAGTGAATACAACTGGTAAGGATGTGGTATAATGATGTGTTAATTACTTTAATGGTGGGAATCCCTTTATAAGGTGTACTTGTAGTAAATCCTATTGTACAATTTAAATATAATTTTGTGAGTTATAACTTAATAAAGTAAAAAAAAAAAAAAGGAAAAAAAAGTACTTTTCTAGTAGGATTACACACCAAATAAATACAGTGTAAAATTTCATGACTCGTTCCCACTGGCCCTGTGTCAGGTGCTCAGTGGCCACTTGTGCCAGGGGCTGCTGTGTCGGGCAGCGCAGATTCCATCAGCACAGAAAGTTGTAATTGGACAGCATTTTCCTTTCATGAAAACTTGTTTTTGAGAATTTGATTAAAAATGAATGTTTTTAGTTTTAATTAATAGGTAAAATTAAAGGTGGTTTTATTTTTATGCTCTCTGATTAAAAAATACATTTGCTTGTTACTTGCTGATGTATCAGATTATATGAAAATAGACACTTATTTTGGCTGAAATTATAGATAATTTTACCTAAAATAAAAATTCCCTTTTATGTGAAGTGGAAGAAAACCTAGAAATACAGACAATTTCTTTTTATTGGGGGAATTGTGCTGATTTTTTGAGGGGTGTCATGAAAAACGTTGAGCACATATGAACAATTTATGTAGTCTTACGTTTTGCCTTGCAGATTTTTTTGTTGATTGTCTTCATGTGTATAACCTTACTGATTGCCAGCCTCATCTGCCTTACTCTACCAGGTATGAGCTAGTGGTGTGAGATGCTTTGTATCTCTTTCATTGAGTATAAACTTGAAATAGTTTGCCCTTTATTTTTGATTGAATATGGAATATGATCTTTCTAGGGTTCTCCCTCTCCTTGGAATCATTCGTATTGGAACAGAGGGGAGAATAATATCAAGACAAAATTCCTGATTCATTTTTAGAAGTAAAGTATGTGTGTGACTCAGTTTTTTTGGAGATAGTCTCTCTATAGTATGGGTTTTCAAAAAGTTACCTGTGTGGCTTTAATAATTTTTTCAAGCCAGTCTTTTGATGTTAATTATGTTTGCCCTCATTGTATCTTTCCGTTCCACTCTGTGGTGTTACTAGACACTTGATGAAGCCATACTGTTTCCCTTTATCATCTGGTATTCACAAATAATAATCTTTAAGTTTCAGCTAGACACCGTTTCCTTCTCTAACAAGTAAGACACTGTGGATGAATATAATAGTTTATCATGTTCTGCAAAGGTCACAGGTAAATGGGGTTGAGTCTAAAGCCAGTGACAAAGTTTCAGGAACAGCTTGTCGCCCCCACCCTCCCAGTTAGTATGTATAGTAAGCCAGAACATTCTAAATCATCCTGATACATGTTAGCTGCCTAAATAATCATTAAGTGGAAGATACTTTTCATCTCTTACAAGCACATAAATGTATACTGAGTTGTTATCTTGATTATAGCACTACCTCTACGATTTTGTAAATTAAATTTGTATTAAATACTTGAGTTTTTCCATGAGGGCTAATAAGGTTAGGAAGGAGCAAGTAGGAAATACAGTTTCAAGTGAGGTTTCTAAAAATAATGAGAATATTCTCTAATCTGTAGGAATTGTGATTTAACTTAAAGTGGTGGCAAAAAAATAATTTTTTTTTACATGTTTCTGAATAAAGACTTTGATCTTTAGACCTATACTGAGAGCACACTATTCCTCATAATCACTGCTCTTGAGATGACAAAGTGTGATTAATGGTTGGGTGCAGTGTAGTAACCATATTGCTGAGAAAACTTTGTTTTTGAATTTTGGACTGCTTTTATTTATGGTTTTTATGTTCCATGTTCATGTTTTTATCAGAAATATTAAGAAAAATTTAAAGGAAGAAAACATAGTTTAGTACCTGAATTTGGCAGTGAAAGTACAACCCAGACCCACCATCTAATAGGAAGAACATAGTCATATTTAATCCTAGGAAAGTTTGGTGTCATAGTATGCATTTAAGGTAGCAAGGAGGCTGTTTCCCCCCATAGTTTACTTTTCTGATGATATTACTATAAATTAAAACCTTAACCCTGTTCTCTCAAAAACACTTTATTAGAAGTATGTGAAATTATGTCTATCTAACAGTCTATCCATCTATCATACATCCATGTGTTTATTTCACATAATATTTATGTGTATTTGTCTTTAAAAATAACTTATCTTCACACCCAAACCCTTTCGTGAGGTTGCAAAGAAGTCTGGTTGCCAGCATTGCAACTTGTAAGACTTAACTATTGAGCTGGTTTAATTGAGTTGGAGGCAGTGTGGTGCAGTTTGGTTCATTGGTCAAGAGCGTGAGCTTTGTCACATAGGCATGAGTTCACATCCGGCCTTCACCCTCACGTGACCTTGGATAGTGGCTACTTGGGGGATTTGGGGAAGATTAATGGTATGATATATGGAGAATGCTCAGCATAGCCACTAGCTCCTTTTAGGTATTTGAAAATAATAAATAGTACTATATTAAGAGGAAATCAGTCCACAGAAAGATACACAAGACGTTCAGACCTTGCTGTTCTTTCTAGCCTTATGAAGGAGTAACCATCTGAAGAAAGTTACTTTACTAATGATCTTGCCTGAGGCAGATTTTTATTGGTATATTGTAGAGTTTATTTGTACTATTTATCTGAAGCAGTTCTCCAGATACTTCTCAAATCTGTTTTAAGTTTTGGCATATTTGGATCTTTTCTCTAAGAAAATTAATATGTTCTTTGATTATTCTGCTTTAAAATGTTATTATGCCCACTTATTAAAATAAGCTTAGTTTTCTGTCTTTTTTTTCTTTCTTAAGATTTTATTATTTATTTGACAGACAGAGATCACAAGCAGGCAGAGAAGCAGGCAGAGAGGGGGGAAGCAGGCTCCCTGCCGAGCAGAGAGCCCGATGCAGGGCTCGATCCCAGGACCCTGAGACCATGACCTGAGCCAAAGACAGGGGCTTAACCCACTGAGCCACCCAGGCGCCCCTCTTGTTTGTTTTTAATGAAGATATTGTTATATCCAAATGTGATTTTTATTAATGACATAAAATGATGGAAATAAATTGAAAATACTAAACATCAGGATTATAGTTCTTTTTACATAGATAGCTATATGTGTCATTTATCAGCCTTTCTGTTTTCAGTATTTGCTGGCCGTTGGTTAATGTCATTTTGGACGGGGACTGCCAAAATTCATGAGCTCTACACAGCTGCTTGTGGTCTCTATGTTTGCTGGCTCACCATAAGGGCAGTGACGGTGCTGGTGGCATGGATGCCACAGGGACGCAGAGTGATCTTCCAGAAGGTTAAAGAGTGGTCTCTCATGGTAGGTTTTTCTAATAAAGAACTGATCATCTTTGGCAGGACTAGTGGAAATTTTCTTTTTTTTCAATAATTTCTTTAAATCTTTTCACTTTCGTTTCTTCATTATGCTGGTAGTGTCAAAAAAATTGATTTTTTTGAGTTAGAAGGAATATTCCTTTAAGACAATAGTAGCTTTCTGGTTAATTCTGAGAATCATGGTCAGATGTAGTCAGTGTCCAAAGAAAATCATCTTGTTAAGTGATCCAGTTAGACCCTTAAGTAAGTAATGCAATTAGAAAAGTTGTGTTGGAAATTTTTAAGAAATAAGATATTCTGTAGAATTTAAAATCATTTCGTTTAAGTGGAAATGTCCTTTTAAGATATTTTTTCTAAAATTTGATTTTTTGATCCATTTGAATATGTAAGATCTTGACTTCAGGATTAAGTTTTGTATGTTTTTCATATAAATGGGATTCCTTTAATTTCACATTCTTTTACCAATTCAAGAATGTCTTGTCTTAACAAAAAAGAAAAGAATGTCTTGGCTAATGTAAATGTGTAGTAAGTATTGGGAATTATTATTCAATAAAGTACCTAGTTGCACGAAGGTGGGGAAAAATTTCAGTGTGGGATTGTTGTCCGGGTATGGTGACTTACTGATTGATGGTGATGTTGGGTAGTTCACTGCTTATGCCACTTCTTTCGTAGAACTCGTTTTGTATCTGAATTTAGACTTTCATTTCACTGAAAGGTTAATATTAGCGTTGAAATCTCAAACATGAGATTTATTGCATACTATGAACAGAGGGGCTTTAATTGCTATTTAATTCCACAAGATAATGGGACACGTAACTATATTTAAAATATTTCCTTTGATATTCTTCTTTATCTTTAGTATGCCATTTAAAAAATCAAGTACTGTGTCTTCACCCTCATCCTGTCAGTCTCTTGTTGAAACAGACATACGCACTGAGGCTACCTTAAGAAAAAAGGAGGTCCCCAGACATCAGAGCCACTCTGAAGCATCCTTCCTTCATCAGGATTCTGTAGTGACGCTTTCATAGTTTCTCTTTTTTTCTCTTTGTTTTGACTTTATTTTTTGTTGCTTTGTTCAAATTCTAGAGCTCTGGCTCTAGCCATGTGTCTAATGGCTACCATAACACGGATGCAGGATATTTCTGTCATCATAATGAGTTCTCTTGGACCATAGAGGGTTCTGGAGGGGAGCCGGTTTGATCAGATTGATTGATTACCTTCACTGGGATTATGCACAGCCTTCCTATACCAGTCCACCTCAGGGGTCACAAATTGGAATAGGAGCTTGGGATAATCAGTAGCTCGTCTTGGACAAAGAAAAGCCTGCCCCTGAGGATGAGATTGAGAAAAACAGCACAGCCACCTGATTAACATACGTGATCAGTGAGTTTTGTAGTTTCATAGCAAAAATGCATGATAATTTCATGCTTCCGTTACAGCTTGAGCTTGTATGTGCATACTCAAATTTCATTTAATGGTGCAACGTAAAATGTATGTGAGGTAATACTATATTTGTTCTGCTAGGCATCAGGTTAAAGAAGAAAAATAAATTTCCAAATGGAATAAAGAGTTTAGCTAAAAGTCAGAAAGACTCTCTAGTGACATGGCCTCGTTTCCCAATAGATCATGAAGACTTTGATAGTTGCTGTGCTGCTGGCGGGGGTTGTCCCGCTCCTGCTGGGGCTCCTATTTGAACTGGTTATTGTTGCTCCCTTGAGGGTTCCCTTGGATCAGACTCCTCTTTTTTACCCGTGGCAGGTAAGTGCGTGACTTTTGCTCATGATTTTTCTTTGTGGACTTGGATTCAGAAAAATCCTTGTTTTGTTTTGTTTAAATGATTATAGGCGGTTTGTGTAGAAAAACTCCTTAATTTTTTCTATTGTAGGAATCCTTATAAAGTCGATTAAGTAATGCATTTTAATCTATTGCCTTCAAAATATACAGGTCATATAATTCCTTTAAAAGGTTAAAATGTCACTGTTGATTTAGGCTTCATCTGATATTTAAAGATACAAACTAACATGCATTGATCTTTCCACTTTTTAGTTAAGGTGAGAGCTCTTGCTTCTTTTATGTTTGAGACTTTAAGTAGTAACTTAGAGTTTTTAAATAATTATAGCATGTTATCCCCCAGAGTAACAGACTTACTAAAAAGAGCATTCTGACGGAACCTATGTAGTCACAACAAAGATCTTAAGGCTAGTAGGGAAGAAAAATACTACTTTTCTATAGTATTTAGAGCCAGAAATTAGCATCACAGACTTCAGGTTTTTAAGAGATCCTAGGGGAAGAGCTAGGCACCGACTTTAGTCATTCAGAGGCTTTTCAGCCTTGTTTATTTCCTCGCATATATGATAGTGGATTTACTAGAAATGAAAATTATGTGGGGTGTATTTCCCTTCCTCTACTCTCCAGATGAAGAGCCTCCACAAAAACTTCATTTAACAGCACATATTTACGTTAGTGCTCGAATGTGTGCCACAACCCTGTCTTGTGTAACTCCCTCAGACGGAAATGAGGCCAGTGCAGGTACTTCTTGTCAGCCTCATGTGGCATCATGTGGGAGAGGTGTTTATCCTGGTTTTGGGAGCTGGGATTTGGTTCTCTGTAGGAGACAGTGTCTCAGACAACCTAGTACAGAGGGGTGGGTAAGAAAGGAAGACGATATTCCAGGAAGGAGTGAGGGGGCCCACCACGCAGTGAGACAGGAACTGCCTCAAATCCCGTGTGTTCTGGATCACAGTCGGGGAGGAAAGTGGGAAATAAAGGGAGGTAATGAAGCCCATGTGATGTCTTCATGTAAGAGACGTGTCGCAGTAAAGTCAGGTAGCATCAGGGATTGAAGGAAAGCTGTTTTTTTTACAGAATAAGGCCAGCTGACAAAAGAAAATCACTACTTTGCAATAGTTAACAAAATAAACAATTCCAGCAAGGATGGCTGATCAGTGGATACGAAACCCATCAGGGGAAAGTTGATGGGTCTTCAGTTACTATTGCTGTCTGGCAAGTTACGTTACGACTGTGTGGCTTAAAACAGCCATTTATCGTGTCCAGAGTATCTGCACGCTAGAAATCAAGACAGGCCGTATTGACTTGTCTCTGCTTCATGTTACCTGGGGCCTCAGCCGCGAACACTCAGTAGCCCAGTGTGATTTGAGAGCTGCGCCAGGAATCCTTTGGAAGCATCATCGCTCACCTGTGTTGTTGACATTGATTATTGGTTTCCCCCCAGCTGGGCTGTTAGCTGTAGCTTCTGGATGTACCTGGCCTTCTTCACAGCTTGGTAGTGTCAGGGTATTGCACTTGAGAGAAATGAATGTCCCAGCTAACAAGGTAGGAGCTGCGCCACCTTTTATGACCTCATTTCAGAATTCCCACAGTACTGCTTTTTACTGCATTCTGTTGGCTACAAGCAAGGCGCAGTGGTTGGCCCAGATTCAAGGGAAGGGGCTGTAGACCCCAATCACTTGATGGGAGAAGAATTTGCAGGCATGTTTCAACACCACTACAGTGCAGAAGTAGTTAGTAGTTATTTGAATGGTGGCAAAGTGTCACCTTACAGGTTACTTGATATCCCAAAGGAAAACACAACTTTACTGTGGAAGGAGGTCAGGCAGATAGATGCTGCCTTGATGCGGTGATCACTGCACATGCAGCAAGCAGATAGGTACTGTTTGCGTCTCGGTGTTACTCAGTGTGCCGCACTGAAAAAGAGCAAGTAGCCCCCGATATCCAGGAGCTGGCCTGGCATCATCAGCTGGGCCTTGGTGTTCTCCTGTCTGGCAGGAACAATTTCACAGAACATCAGCATCACACAAGACCACTCTGTGACCGTGATGGAGCCAGACAGAAGCAAGACTCTTTCATAATCATGTCGAACACAGGCAAAACATGAGCATTGTCCAAACCACAAAAATGAGAAAACCACCCCCCATCATTGGCTGCTGCTTCATTCCCAGCTACTGTTTTAGCCAGTCAGTCCCTGCTTCTGGATAGATTTAATAAGAGACCTAATATAGATTACCTCACTTTCTAAAGGATTGGACATAGAGCAAAGCCCTGCTTCCATAAATTTCTCTCTCATCATCTCAAGCAAACTGAACTACTATAATAAGCTCTCTCCCCATCTTACTGAGCATCCCAACTTCCCCACACTGGGTGTTCTTCCTCCCTGCAGTGGGTAGTGACTGCAGCTGGCATGGTTACCTATGTGTCCTTGGTGATCTTGACAGTACCCAGCATTGTCGTTTTGCAGAGTAACTGGAAGCCGTCCAGTTTTAAGAATATTTATGTGTTAGGACCTAGCAGTTTCACTTTTTCAGATCTGCTGCAAAGGAACATTTACATGTGTGCAGGAAGCACAGCCAAGGCTGTTTCCACCGTGTCATTTTTTTTTTAATATTGTCCAAAATTATAAGCAACCCAGATAGATGTCCATCCACAGAGAATGACTAAAGAAAGGTGATACATTTTTACTTTGGCCCTTAGTGCAGTAGTTAAAAGGAGTGCAGTGGAGCCGTGTGTTTTGCTGTAGGTAGCTCTCAGACGTGTTTTTAAGTAGGAGAAATATTCCGGTAGTAAATGGATATGAGCAGCATGGTATCCTTAAAATTCTGGATAAAACTCTTAACATTTGAAAGAACAGTTTGCTTTTTCTATTCCTGACTCTAAGTTACTTAGAGTCCCTGTGTCAAGCAGTTGTAGAATTATGGATTCTACATAGAATCCATACATAGAATTCCGTGTCTTCGTGTAAGAGAGGTGTCGCAGTAAAGTCGGAATTCTAGCGGAGGAACTAGTGTTGTGTGTCCTATCCTGTCGGAAAGGACTGGATATATCAGTGGATCTTGAAAGAGCTTGAACCTGAGCAGGCTGTGGACTTCCTCAGGTGAACATGAACTTTACCTGGGTGTATTCTAGACTCCCAAAGGCCAAAGGAAGGCTGAATTTGTGGGTCAAATCTTCTCTACCTGGGAGCCTGGGACAGTACAGAAGCCGCAGAGAGGCTTTCACCATGTTCTCTGCAGGAGACTGGCACCTGCTCTCCCAAAGGTCTAAAGGGCTCAGAGTCCTTTTGCAGCCCTTTAAGTTATACTTGGTCTGACCTGAGCTTCATCGAACCTCGGAGAAAAAACAGCAAATGCTTATCTAGGGGGCTGCGCAGCAGTGACAGAAAGGCCAGGCAGAGCAATCAGACCATATCCCGTGTGACATGGAGCTGCTCCCCGAGCCATGAGTGTCCAGCTGGAAGAATGAGAACACAGGCGATCAAGGGGAGTATGTGTTCGTGTGCACACGGTGGCTGTAAAACAGCGAAACTGTGATGCTGTATAGTGTGGGTCTTCAGACATTCAGTAGCTGAACTGAAGATGTGGGCAGTCCCCACTGAAGTTCACATTGGGCTCCCGGAAGACCACTGCCGAGCACAGAGCAAAACTGAACAAGTAGGACGTTACAGGAAAGGGTAAGGGTCTTGGCGAATACATCCAGGGGATTTAACATCCCCTAATAAGAGCTCCAGAGTGCAGAAATGAGGCAGCATGGGATGAAATAGAAAAATTAAACTGAATTGAAAGTCCTGATTCTGTAGGTTAAAGGACTCATCAGATTTGGTGAAGTGGACATTGAGATGAAACTGATAAGAAAAACACATATTTGAGCATATCTTGGTAAGATTTCTGAATTCTAAAGGTAAAGAGAAGTCAGACTTCAAAAAAGATCATACTGGTTGTGGACTTTTTTCTGTAGCATCACAAGCCATCTAGCAGAAGAGTACCTATAGCCCATTGAGAGGAAAGGGACAAAAACCAAGCTTCCTTTACCCAGGCAAAATGTCATTCAGCCATTGGTCTGTAGAGTGAAGAGCCGTTTTTAGGATGTGTAGGAATTCAAGCATGTGTCACCTTTGACCCGTTTGAAGAAGATGCTCAGAATACTGACCCGCCAGATCAGTGGGTCAGAACATTGGCCTCAAGATGGCGGACAGCAGAAAGGAAAAACAGTATGAGCAAAATCCGTATAAAAATGTTACCACGTCTTTTCTGTGGGATGTATATGTGTAGATACAGGTAAATGCTTAGGGGGGAAATGTGGAGGGTACATACCACTATTAGTAGTGGTCATTGCTGGAGAGGAATCAGGATTTAGGCTGGTGGTAGTCACAGAGGACTCCAGCCTTTGCAAAAGGTTTTGGTTTTATATAAGAAAAGATCTAGGGGTGCCTGGGTGGCTCAGTCGATTAAGCGTCTGCCTCCAGCTCAGGTCATGATCTCGGGGTCTTGGGATCGAGACCGCTTTGGGCTCCCTGCTCAGCGGGAAGCCTGCTTCTCCCTCTGTCACTCCTCCTGCTTGTGTTCCGTCTCTCGCTGTTTCTCTCTCTGTCAAATAAACAAAATCTTAAAAAAAAAAAAAAAGAATATATCTAAATATGACATGTTACCTTTTAAAAAAATACATTAAGGGGCACCTGGGTGGCCCAGTCATTAAGTGGCCCAGGGTCCTGCATGTCAAAATCAGGGATTGAGCTCCGCATTGGGCTCTCTGCTCAGCAGAGAGCCTGCTTCTCCTCCTCCCTCTGCCTGCTGTTTCCCCTAACTTGTGAATGCTCTGTCAAATAAATGCAACCTTTAAAAAATAAATTAATTAAATTCAAAAAAAGAGACCTCAGGCTATGCAGGACTTGTGTGCCATGCTGAGGACTTTGGGGTTGTAAGCAGGGAATTGACCTCCTGTGGTCTGATTTGTGCTTTAGGATGTCACATTGAGGGTGGGGGTGGAGGTGGCCATAGCGCCGGCTGCCTGGGGGAGCTCTGGCGTGGGCAGGCCGGAGGCACAGTGGGGAGCCTGGTGTGGCCATGGAGGTTCTAGTCACAGTTCAGCAGTACTAGAGCTAGAAGCTCTCTGTGAGCCTTTGGGATAGTTTCTTTAGGCCAAACATGGCTCCACAGGCTTCTTCTGACACAATTAGCTTGGCTAAAACCAACACGGCAGTCCAGGATGGTTGACGAAATAAAAATAATGGCGCCGTGTTATTTATTTGCCTGTCAAGGTCTCCGTTAACGTTGACACAGGTACCATAAGTTTCTGAAAGATACTAGAATTTGTTCTGTTGGAAACACTGAAATTGAGCTTTGCGGGGAGGGGGGTCGTGCAATTTCCCTGGATTTTCTAGTGTATGTTGTTAGTCTTCTGTAAAATTGTTACTGATCCCGCAGAACTGCTGTTTCGGAGTGAAATACGCAAGAAAACTGTATAGCCTCTATACTGGGTTTATTGCTGAAAACGAAAATCTGTTAAATGGTTTTTATTTCCCAGGGTGCCTGGGTAGCTCTGTCAGTTAAGTGGCAGACTCTTGATTTCAGCTCAGGTGACCGTCTCAGGGTGCTGGGTTCGAGCCCCACGGGGTATCACAATATCGAGCTCCCTTCTCAGGGGGGAGTCTGCTTGTCTCCCTCCCCCTCCGCCTCTCCCCCTCCGCCCCACCCCTGCCCTCTCTCTTGCTCTCAAGTAAATAAATAAATCTTAAATGGTTTTATTTCCCTAGGACTGGGCCCTTGGAGTCCTGCATGCCAAAATCATTGCAGCCATAACGCTGATGGGTCCGCAGTGGTGGTTGAAAACAGTAATAGAGCAGGTGAGCAGAGTCGGCTTTCAGGAGAGACTGGGAGTGGCGGGGGCTGTGCTTGGCCATTGGGGTGCTTATGTTCCATATTTCTACCTTTTTTCTACACGTTTTCTCTAAGAAGCATACATATATGTATATATACATATATACATACATTCCCTAATGTGTTTTCTACACATTTTCTCTAAGAAGCATATATAATTTTTTTTTTTAAAGAAAGTTTGCTGTTTTATTGCCATGAATTTTCATCAGCCACTCCTTTAAAACGTCCCTTATCTGAAGTTTAACCAGTGGCTCAAAGTACCTAAAACCCTGTCTAAAGTAAGGCAAAAATTAGCGCATGTGGTTTCTTTTCAGGGCAGGAGTTGCAATGTAGGCCAGGTACTCAGTTTGCTCAGTGTGTAGTGGAGTGAAGAGGTCACCGCCCAAGACCACAGGTGGACGGCAGGGGCGCCTGGGGGGCGCAGTCGGCTGAGCGTCCGGCTCTCAGTTTCGTCTCAGTTGTGACCTCAGTGTTGAGAGACCAAGCCCTGTGTCCACCTCCACGCTCAGTGCAGAGTCTCCTTGAGATTCTCTCTCCCTCTCCTCTGCCCTCTCGTGCTCACTCGCCCTCTCCCTCTCAAATAAATAAATAAATAAGTTTTCTTAAAAATAAGTAAAGGGCAGAAAAAAATAGATTGAAAAAGCAAAGCTGATACTGTATACCTGAAACTGATACAACACTATGTTGTTGACTAGAATTAAAATAAAAACTTAAAAAAGTATGTATCCCAGAGCCTTAAAAAATAGTAAAAATAAAAAATAAAAACACCGATATTAAAAAAAAAAAAATGCAGCGCTGTTCGGGAATATTCTAGCTGCATAGCACCTAAGACTGTTGTATTATGGACCTGTCAGACAACTTGATCATTGTGGTGATAATCTTGAAAAAAGTAGATGGTGCTTCTGCACTCTGATAATAAGGCTGGAAAGTATGATAATTCACTTCAGGAAGATTTCTGTCTAAAATAACTAACATAACAGATTTTGGTATGTATTAGCGTACATTTTAATTGCCTAGAAAGTACATTTGTGGACAGTCCTCTTATCTTTAGGTTAGTGTCAAATGAATTAGGTGTTGCAGTTCTGTAGCAGTAAAGGTACACTTCCTTTTGATGTATAGAAAATAAAGATAGTAGTTTTCGGCTCAGTATGCACAAGAAATTTTCAAAAAAATTCCTGACCCAGAGATTTCTGGAGATAGGGTGAGCCAGGGAGTTGTTGTATGTTTACATGCATCTCTCCACTTTGGGGTCTCCAGGTGAGACTCTGACCTTTGCAAAGGAGGTAGAATAAAGGTTTAATCACAGTTGGAGGCTGTGAAACATTGTTGATCTTTGTAATATTTTGCTCTCTGATGCCTTTTCTCCTACATATATGTAAGTTTGACTAAAGGATTGAGAAACACTGGGGTGCCTTGTTGCACTGATTTAAATGCATTTGGGTTAAGTAGATTTCTTTGGGTTGGAAGCATGCCTTTGGAGGGTTAAGCCTGTTGTCATGCACATCTGAATGCTCTGGCCCATTCCTGAGGGATTGGGTTGAGTTGCAGGGTACTGTGACTGTGGCCAGAAGTTCAAGTGCCAAGGAGAAAACAGGAACAGTACTCTTCTGTTTTGTCCCCCTCTGCATACCATCTTTATTTTCCGTTGTTCCCAGAGTTTCCCCACTTCCATTTGTTCTTTACTCTGAAGTGCTGTTCATTAGAACTTTCTGGATAAGATGATGAAAATATTGTAGAAATTCTTGGAAGTAAAAAAAAAAAAAAAGTTCACTGTAGAATTCTTTCAAAAATCAAAAATATCTTTGTCAAAATTTCATTTATACAGGCTTTTCAGAAATATGTTTCCGATAAAATGAATGAATTTTTCAGATAAAATGAATGAATAATACGATCATCTTACACAAGATATGTGTGCAGTTGTTTCAGATTATGTGGTCTTCATCTAACGTTATTGGATATGCCTGGTATTGTATGGTGCAGGGCTCGTGTAGTTGGGATTCTAGATTGGAGTCTTATTTCATCCCTTAGCAGAGTTAACTACAAAATCTAAGGAAGTAAATGCATTTCTGTAAAAACTTGTGAGCACCATACTTACGTTTGTGTTCAAAATATGTCTTGAGTTTGGGAAAAATAACCAACAGATTAAACGTGCTGTGCCTTGGATTCAGTAGAGATTGCTCTGTTAATTGGAGGAATTTGTCCTGTATCCTTGTTCTGATTTTCTTCCTCATGTTTCAGGTTTATGCAAATGGCATCCGGAACATTGACCTTCACTATATCATTCGTAAACTGGCAGCGCCCGTGATCTCTGTGCTCTTGCTTTCCCTGTGTGTACCTTACGTCATAGCGTCCGGCGTCGTTCCTTTACTAGGTGGGTAATGCTGGCTGGGGAGCTCGAGAGAGCACCTTTATGAACACCATTGTATTCAGTGTGTCACTTCCGGTATCATAGGCTGTCTGGCTCCATCTGATTGATTTGTAAATATAAATCTAGCTAAAACAGTGATTTCAGAAGGCTGTTTTTCTTAGACTTGATAACTTAGGGCAAGATTGGGAGAATCATAAAGTTCTTTGGTATCGTTTTTTTTCTCTAGGCAGGTGAGGTGGTGTTAACATTTACACTGTCCCCAAAATAGGAACAGATTTCCTTCAGGTTGTCTCCTGACTAGAAGTGCTGTGGTCCCATACTTGTAAAATCAAGGGAAAATGTTGTCAGATTTAATTTTCAGAATGTTCTTTATCATAAAAGGAAAAGCAAAGAGGGGATGGTATTTAGTGATACCTCAGCAACTAGATACTATCAGTTGTGTGGTGAAGAGTCCTCACAGCACCTTAAACACAGCATGTGTTGTGAGTGAGAAGCACAGAGTTTCCCCCTCCAGATCTTTCTCTTCTGACTTCCCTCTCTCAGTGACTAGTGTTATCATCCAACAGTCTGCATGAGTCAGAAACCTTGTAGGTCATCTGTGTCACCTCAGTCTCTGCCTTCCCTACTCAGGTGGTCCCCAGGTCCCACTGACCCAGCTGGCCTCCAGAACCTTTCCTTTCCTTTTCCTTTTCCTTTTCCTTTTCCTTTTCCTCTTTTCTTTTCTTTTCCTTCCATTTTATTTATATATTTAACAGACAGAGATCACAAGCAGGCAGAGAGAGAGGAGGAAGCAGACTCCCCGCCAAGCAGAGAGCCCGATGCGGGGCTCGATCCCAGGACCCCAGGATCACGACCCGCGCCGAAGGCAGAGGCTTTAACCCACTGAGCCACCCAGGCGCCCCCAGAACCCATTCTTGAAGCCGGCACCTTCCCCAGGCCTCTCACCTTAACCGCAGTGGCCTCCTATCTGGTTTCCCTAATTGGAAGCCACCAGCACTAATTGACTCTCCACAATGACCTTCCTCTTGAATGGGTCGCACTGTTCCTCATCAGTGAACATCCTCTCATTGGTTCCCGCGTGGCCTTGAAGGCACCATCCTGCTCCTCGGCGTGTTCACGAGGTCCCTCTGGCTGCGACCGTTCACGAGGTCCCTCTGGCTGCGACCGCCGCGCTCCGGCCTTGCTCCGTTCACCCAATGAGCTTCTGTTGCGATTGGGCACCACCAGCCCCTTTTTCCTAGGGAGGAACATGCTTTCATTTCACTGTCCTTCCACAGACGCCTGAGTTTGTCTTTTTTGGTTTTACAGGTGTTACTGCGGAAATGCAAAACTTGGTCCACCGGCGAATTTATCCATTTTTACTGATGGTTGTGGTGTTGATGGGGATCTTGTCCTTCCAGGTCCGCCAGTTCAAGCGCCTTTATGAACACATTAAAAATGACAAGTAAGTCTAGACTTCATTCATCTAGCTTAAGATGTCTCATGTATTACTTTTTATTTCTGATGTGATAAATCATAGTTGGGAAGAGTGCTCAGATTCTGGATATATCTTGAGGTAGAAGTAACAGGACTTGATAACAGATTGGGTGTAGGACGTGCAAGGGCATGTTATCAAGGACTCGGTTGGCCCAAGCAGCTGGCAATACAGAGTTGGCTTATGGAGATGAAGACTGGGAGAAACCAGGAAGGCGAGGAAGACTTTTTTAATGCCTGTTCCAAATAGTTTTTAGTCTGCTTCCAAATGTTTTGGTCTGACAATCTATTAAATAGTTGTGGGTAGAAATAAGAAGCCTGCATGAGGACTCAGCCTGCCTCAGCCCTGCCTGCAGCCAGGGGCCCCTGGGGCACTCTGCCCATTGCTGAGGGAGGCTGTGAGGCCCCTGCAGAAGCATCGTAGGGCCTCCCCTTGGGGGATGGGATGCTCTGTGACCTGACCTTGGTGAGAGGAGGACGGCGGCTGAGGGAAACACCTTCCAGGGATAGCGGTCTTCTGACCTTCCGTGTCCTGACAGGAAGCTGAATCCTTTTCTGCTTTTCATGGTGTCCAGCCAGGGAAAGGAGGTTTGGAACTCTCCATCCAGGTTTGCCTGGAAAGTCGAAGTGCACATGTGCCGTCTCGTGTCACTGTTAACAACACCTCCATTTGTTTGTGAGTGTCCCAGTTTAGACAGCACATTCTGTGGTCACCTTCTTTACTCTGAGGATTCTTAAGAGTTTTTAAGAATGAGATTGAGGGTGTTAAGGCTTTTCCAAAGCATTCACTGGCAGTGAAAATACAAGTCCACTTAGGGTTAGGGTACCAAATTCTGTCCACCACAGAAGAACAGAGGAGGGGTGTAGGTGAAGAATGTCAGTTTGTGTCACTTCCCTTGTTTAGGCTGACGAGTGAGTTCTGCAGGCAGAAAGCAAACAAAACACAGCCTCGGCTTCTGATGCTTCTTCAGGGCTTGTCCCTCGCCCTGCTCGGCTGCCCCCATGTCCTTTCCCACCACCCTCCTAACCTTTCTTGTTATTTTCTGCAGCCCAGTGTACTGTTTTCTCTCTCCCCATTTGTTCCTTCATGTGGACAACTTGAAGTTGAGGCTCGCTGGAGTCCATGTTGTGGGGTGTGCGTGAGGCTGGCTGGGGCATGAGAGGGTGCTGGGCGTCACGGAAAGTGGGGGATGGGCTCAGAGTCTCCTTTTTCTGCCACTGAGTTGCTTTTTGGTCTTGGGCAAGTTAATTTATACCACGTCTCTTGTACCAATGGATATTGCTTATTCGTTGCCCTCATGCTAACCCCATTTTTTTACATGACTTGGTATGTTTTGCGATGACATGTGTGTCAGGTAGAGCCATGTGTGTTATGTTAGCGTCTGTTCAGTTGTCATTGTTTAAAACATACGTAATATCCACACAGTTTAAAACTCCACTGGTTGGTTGGGGAGCAGTGTGGAAAGGAGTAGTTAACTTCTGGAGAAGAATTGATAAGACAGAAAAAGTATTAAACAGTAGGATCATGGATGAAGCAGCAGTAGGATTAGCGAAATGTTTTAAAAAGTGACATGTTGGGGCGCCTGGGTGGTTCAGTGGGTTAAAGCCTCTGCTTTCAGCTCAGGTCATGATCCCAGGGTCCTGGGATCAAGCCCCACATCAGGCTCTCTGCTCCATGGAGAGCCTGCTTCCTCCTCTCTCTCCCTGCCTGCCTCTCTTGCCTACTTGTAATCTCTGTCAAATGAATAAATAAAATCTTAAAAAAAAAAGTGACATGTTAAGCTACTTGGCATAAACTGCAGAAAGATCTCATTAGGCTCGTTTTTGCTGGCAGGAAAGTGAGATGTGACAGTCAAGGTGGGAAAAGTAATGGTGAAGAGTGAAAGTTACTACCCTGAGTCTTTAGCACATGCCAGGTCTTTGTGGCCATGGTTTTTGTATGCTTCCTGCTTACAGTGAGCACGGGACATGGTACTGTTGTTCTTACTTTATTGATAAGTAAACTAGGTCTCAAAGACCCAGCTCCAGGCCACCCTGTCACAGGCTGGCTGCACTCTCATGCTCTCGCGCTCTTCCACACTAGCTGAGGACTAACGGGGCACTCCGGAGTCTGCAGTGCTGACCCCAGATGGGCATCTGTTACCCCGGCCTCCTGGAGCTCGTTGACACTGTTGGCCTGGTCACCCACTGTCCTTCGAGGGTCAGGCTGCAGGCCGTTCCCATTTAGGGAGGCGCACCACTGCTTCTCCGCAACTGCCGCTGTCGTCCTGGGGGTGTGGTGTCTTGTCATTTCAGCCATGGTCACTCTGTCTCTAGTTCCGCAGCCCTGCACCTTCTGTCCTGTCCTCCCTCTCATCCCTGCACGTGAGTTAAGTTCTGGCGCCACAGCCTCCTGCCTTCCGTCCCTTGCGTACGCTCACCTCTCCGCCATCTCCCCTCTGACCTCATTGAAAACTTTGCCCTTTGACTTCTCCTTCTCTGTAGAGCTAGAGCTTTTCGGGTCTGCTTGCCTCCCTACCCAGCTTTCCGAAGGTCATATTTCTAGTCTGTTTCTTCAGATCTGTCCACTGAGCTGTTTTATAAAATGTCTGTAACAGATAACTCCCCTGAACAAGCTCACTGTGCCTTTACCTCCGAGTGTGCTAGTTTGTGAGAAGCCCCTGACGTACGGACCAGAGCCTGAGTGCAGTGCCCAGCTTCCGAAACCTTCTGACGTTTGCTGTTCTCTGCTTTGCCCACCGGCCGACACCTCACTGTGAGCTGCCTGCTGGCATACCATCTGCCAGGTGTTCATTCTAGAGTCCTCTTCCACCCAGCTGACCACGGAAGGGTTTTAAGTGAGAGTGATCTGATTTGCATTTAAAAACTGGCTGGTCTTAGGAAAGATGTTTAAATATGTAAGATCATATGAGAGCGTAACCACCCTGTTTTTACAACCTAGATACCTTGTGGGCCAACGCCTCGTGAATTATGAACGGAAATCTGGCAAACAAGGCACATCTCCGCCACCTCCACAGTCGTCCCAAGAATAAAGTGGTTGTCTCAACTACCTTGACCTTCCCCTTGCCTTTACGTGTCCTTTTTTGTGGACTTCTCTCTTTGGAGATTTTTCCCAGTGATCTCTCAGCATTGTTTTTCAGTTAACTGTATTTGACTTGCGTTCTCGGCATTCAGAGAGCGGCAGTGCAAGGCTCTGCTGCCCTTCCTGCATCTTCTGACATCATAGCTGTCTGAGATCTGTACATGTGTAAATAGAAGTTCCTGGATACCCTAAAACCTTGGATTAAACAGAATGTGCATTGTACATCTTTAAACAAAATGTATATTAATTTATTAAATCTAGTTGTCACTTTATTTTGGACCTGCTGTGATCTTGACAGGAAACGTGCCACAGAGCCGTAGTGGAGAGGCAAGACATTTTCATGACGTCTCTTGGAGCACAGTATCATGGTGTTCCTAGCAGTTCTTATTAAGTAAACTGTACGTTCTGTCTTTCTTGGCTGTTCAGACCTTACCAAGAACTTGAAAGGAAACAAGTAGAAATCAGCAGCGGAGTGTCCGTGGTAAGAGAACATGAACTCTGCTTCACTGTCAATCGTTTTTTGGAAGTTATTTTGTATAACACCAAAGCTGTTGTACATTTTCTACTGCCTGATTTTCTTTCATGTGTCTGTGTTTATAATATTGTATAGTATCTTGTGCTAGGTGAGGAAATTATTTTTAATTTTGATAATTTAATATTCCTAGTGATCAGCATTAGGGGGTTGGGTTTTTGTGCTTGTTAGGGGCATGTCTATGTTTAGAGAAAAGAAGTCCACGAGAACATTTTCATTAGTTCCCTCCAACCCCCCTTTTCCATGCACAGCTGTCTTCTTTTCCTTTTTAGAAGCAATGGCCAAAAGTCATTGCAGGATCACAAGTCTTAATAAAATAACATCACCAACAATGCATCGTACTGGAACTAGAACACACTGAGATGTTTCTTCAATGTAGATGTGGTTTGTGGCCTTCGACCAGCAGCATTAGAGAAGACTGGTTAGAACACCTGGTCCTGCTGGTTAGTGCACTGTTGGGGGAGGGTGAGGAAGTACATTTTTCCTCGTTTTCCGTGAGTACATCCCAAAGTTTCTAGAACTTTGTGTTTACAGACTAGAACTACAAATAAAACCAACTTGATTTTGCTTGTCCAGAATTAAGCTGGCTTGAGCTGGCCTTTTAACATAGGAGTAAAGAATGTCTTTCATTGGGTATGTGCTATAAAATCTCAGAAAACTGGACACTTATAAATCTGGTTTCCCCTTATAACCAAAGCTTCAAGTAAGCAGTTTAGAGAAATGGAACAGTTGGGCAATGATCCAAGTATTTAATGGGAACGGTATATTGTAAGGATGGTATTTGCTTTTGAATGATAACCAAAATTTCTCAGAGAAAATGGATAGCATAGGTCTTCAGGAACTCTTAAAGAGTTTCCATATAGTATTAAAATGTCTATAGATGCTAATCTGAAGATTTTTTAAATACTGAAGTCAGCTAAGCGTAAGCTACCAAAAAAGCAAACATGTTCTGGTTTTTTCAGCAGTTTTTCCTGAAGTGGTGATTACTTTACTTTAAAGATACATTTTTAAACATCAGTATCAAAAAAAAAAAAAAGCTTGACATAGGGTTCAGTGTTACACTTTTTGGCACTTTGTAGCAGTCCTTTCTCTTGTATTTGAAATAAGGTCTTTGCTAGCCCTACCTTTACTTAGAAATTTAGTCCTACTTTAAAAAATTAGGAGCATTTTAAAATGTAATGCCACCTGTTGTGGTGTATGTCTATATAAATCGTTCTCTTTGGGAGAAAATATTATCAATTGGGCATATAATTTGATTATATTTAGTTTCTTTTTTAATTTTTCAGAGAATTTGTAGATCTTGATATAAAGTCATTGAAACATTTATCTGTTTTACTGGGGGGAGATCTAGGCCGATACCATAAAGGATTAAAAATTGTTATGCTACAGAATTTTAAATGAACCTTACCAGATATTTTGTAAAAAAAAAACAAACAAACAAAAGAAAAAAAAAACACCAAACCAAACTTACATATATGAATGTGTATGAATGGCGAAAAGTTGCCCTCCATTTCACTGGCGATAACTTTATTTTGTTGTACTTAAGGATTTCCTCTTGGTTTTCAGTTGTGCTCTGTCCTTTTTTCAATCAGATGAATACTTCCATAAGGAAAGCATTTGCTGGCATAATATTTACATAGGTGGCATCAGGATTTTATTATTAACCAGTAGTCTTACAAACATTTTAAACCTCTAGTTCAGAAAGGGCTAGTATTGCTGCCCTTCTTCCTGTAGATTTTTTTTTTTTTTAATAACGTATTTTTGCTTCACTTTACTTTGGGCTAAAACAGTCTTTAAGGAAGTTAATTAGGAAAGACCTTTCTGCTTTATTTTTAACTGTTTATAAATTGGAGACAAATCAACATTTGGGAGTTAGTTCCACATGACCGGTTATGAAATGGTCATAGTATGAAGTGTGCATTTGTTCCTTATTAGCAAATTATGTTTGATTTTTAAACTATTAATACTAATAGTTGAGCCGAAAACTGAAGAAAAATACCAGTGTGGTGTTTATATATAGCTAGCCTTAAAAAGTTCCATGTTTTAGGGGATTTTTTTTCCCTGTTAGTTTGCTGGAGAAACAGTGGAAATTGGACATCTCAATTCCAGATGTAAACAAAAAGCATTTTTTATTTCAACATCTAATATAGCTGTTATTACTGTGGATTCTTGTCTGTATTTTTTCTTTCCCTTATTCAGGTAATAGAGAATAACTTTCTTAAATGATCTGGTCTTAGAGATGTCATTTCTGTATTGGCAAATGCTATTATTAAAGTGCAACTCTTAAATTGAGGTTGAATTTATGACTTTGTAAAACAGAGTGGACATTTCTCCACTGTATTGTGAGCAGCCCCCACCCCCGTACACACACACGTGCGCGCACAAGAGTGTAGCGCGAGTCTAAGAATACTGGCACTTTTTTCACCTTCACAAGTTAGCTCCTTATTGTCACTTTCAGGATTGAGTATTTTAAGTTCTCTCCTTACTGTGGTTTTAATTGTAAAATTAAATGAATATGTTTAAAAGACTCCTTTAGAATGTTGCCTGCTTAGTTCCCATTGAGAAGAGACAAAAGTAAAATGTCTTACCACCAAAGTATGATTAAAAACCTTGTGTGTGGAGGTCCTCTGACTCCCTCAGTGGGGCTGTCTATATCTCATTAATTTACCCTTGCCCCCCCCCCTTTCCCTCTCACCCTCCTAACTGCCCTGTGTCATTTTTAAAAGCAGCCATTTTGAGTAAGGGTTTCATTCAAGTCTCCAGCAATACGCTCGGCATGAATACAACGAAGTTAGGACAGTGTATGTTGGTTTTCATTCCCATCTGTTCTGTATGAGTGCCTCGTTCTGTCATGAGAGTAGAGTAGTACCGTAAATGGAAATGTAGTGACTTCAGGCCTAGGAATTTAGAAATGACTGTCTTCGAGGATAAATAGAACACTTAGTTATTTAGGACTTAAGTTTTCTATTAAAGCAAACACCTTAAATACCCAGACCAATTTTATGTGTATATATTCTAAAATGCTCCCTTTTTTATGTGGTTGTTTGTTGCCTTCTAAGTCAAGAGAACAAAATTGAATAAAGTGAATGTTAGTTGTAGCCTAGATTTTTGGTTTGTTTTTGCTTTGTTGCAAGATTGTTTCAGAATTACAGGAATGTGCATTATTAATCAGCATATATAGATGATCTAGGTATTTTTTAATATAATAGTTACATGAGAAAAAGAACTAAGTTACCTGTGATTGTAGTTCTTCTATTCTGTTCTGAGTTTTAAAGTATATTTGCAGAGAACACATCCCTTCCGCCTTGTCCCCTCACCGTACCAGTAGACCATCATCACTAGGAATAGTGAAGGCCCTCTTCCCACCTGCTGGCAAGATGCTACCCATTTCCACGCCTGTCTACAAGATCCATGTGCCAAAGCCTCACCAAGTTTTCTCTTTAAGTGGATACTTGGAATGGAGGAAAACCAATCAAGTCCATTTTATGTAGTTGATCGTGAATCTCAGAGAAAAACAAAAGTATTGCATCAGGCTTTTTTTTTCTTCTGTGTGCCCCATGTGAACAGATCCTTTCATTTCTAGGTTCAAAACTATTTCTTTTTAATCAAGTGCATTTGTATTTTCAGTGCAGCAGTGGTAGGTGAAATGCTATTTGAACCACAGGGCATCTATAATCTGAATTTGAAGTTTCACAGCAAAGGAAATGGCACGGTGAATCTCAGAAAGTGGCCAGTAATTCCCCCTCGCACTCCACAGTGTATAGCCGCTCTTGTTGCAAACAGAACACTGATAGCACGAGTGGGTTAAGGGTCTGAGCGAGCTGACCTCTCCCCTCCTCCTCCCACAGGTTCTGGTTTGGGGGTCTGCTTTCTTTCCCACACTTTTCTGAGCACTGTAGTTGAATCGAGGTACGTTGTCTGCCTTCAAGGAACCCCTTAGAGTGGAAAAGGCCAGAAAAACAAGCAGAAGGTTCTAGTCCAGGTATGACTAGAATGTCCTGAGGAATGCAGAGCCGGGTCCCCCTGGACACTCTGTACTATGCCCTGCCACACCCAGGCCCCCCTCCAGCCTCCAGTGGTGTACGTCACTCCCGACAGCCAGGAGCCTGGGGAGAGGAGGTCCCCTTTCCAGTGCTTTATACGGTTCAATCTTCTTTTTGAAATTTCTTTTACATGAGTAACAGTACTGTGTCTGTCTCTGCTGTTCAGTAATTCTTTCAGGCCAAGAAGCTTCACAATGCCGGGAACCCCGTGCAGTCACTCCTCTGTTCTTTGCTCAGTTGTAGCAATCTCCTGGCGGGTTTACCAGACCCACAGAACTGATGGAGCGGCACAGAGTCCGGAAGTAGACCCCCGTGTACACGGACGGTTGATGCTTAACAAAGGTGTGGAAGTCGAACAGGGGTGCTGGAGTAATTAAAAACTGACTCATATCTCAATATATGCAAAAATTAACTCAAAATGGATTGTATTCCTAAGCAAGAAACCTCCAGCCAAATAACTTCTGGAAGCAAAAGGGGAAAATGTTCAGCCTTGGGTAAGGCAAAGATTTAGATTAGATATGGGCAAAAGCACAGTCCATAGGAGAACAACTTGATAAGTTGGACGTGACCAAGACTGAAAGTGTGTGCTCTGTGATACATGCTGTTTAGGGGACAGCAACCACAAACAAGCCATGGACTGGCAGGAATTACTACAAAACATTTCAGATAAGAGACATGCATTTAGAATAGACACATCTCAAAACTCAGTAGTTTTAAGAAGATCCATTTGCCCATTTTTTTAAAATGGGCAAAATATTTAAACACCTCATTAAAGAGGATACACAGATAGCAAATAGGCACATGAGAAGCTAGCTGTTAACATAATCAGCCGCTAGGAAGATACAAATTAAAACCACAAGTTACCACCACCTATCTGTTAGAATGACTAAAATTAAAAAATACTGTTCCGTGTGTTGGTGAGGATGTGAGGAACTGGAACTCTTACCCTCTCCTGGAGGGAAAGTTAAGTGGTATAAACTACTTTGGGAAATAGCTGGGAAGTTTCGAAATCATTACAGTTAGTCTGTAGCACTCCTAGTTACTGACCAAGCAAGAAGTCAGTCCGTACGATGACTCATACATGAACGTTCCTTGTAGCTTTATTTGTAATAGCTCAAGGCTGGAAATGGTCCACACGCCCATCGGCAGGTGAATAAACAAATGATCATGCAATGAGATACTGCTCAGCAATAGTAAAAGTAAATAACTTGATATATGCAGCATGGACAAGTCTCAGTGCTAAGGGAAAGCAGACCTACCGATCGGTGGGAAGGGGCTGGGAGGGATTTCAAAGGGGCATAAAGACATGGATTGATACATTCGTTATCTTGATGTGCTTCTGGTTTGACATGCATACATATGTTAAATTGTACATTTTAAAGTTGTGCAGTTCATTGCATGTTAATGACATCCCAGTTTCAAGAAGTAATACCAGCATATTACATGCTCTTTAAGGGATCATTTCATACTTTATCTTTCTTCAGAGTGCCCCCTTCTCTCTCACTTTTGGCTGCTGAGTTCATTTCTGTCTCACCAAGAAGACAAAGCATCAGAACAAGTCTTCACAGGCTCACATCATCGTATTTGCCCTCTTACCTGCACCTGTGCCCCACGCGCTCACCAGGCGGTGCAGGCCACGCACATCGCCTCCAGCGAGCATGCTCTGTGTGCACACTGCCCCCGGGCCCACGTGCGATCCCTGGGTCCCCCACCCTGCGCAGGCTCACTAGGTCACAGTACTCTGCTGCCCCGAAGCACTGCTCTGCACTTCTCCCTCTCCCTCATAGTGCTGTTGGGTCGTTCCATCATTTCAGATGTTGCGTCATTTGGGAAAATCACCCCACTGATTCCGTCAGCTGTTCCATTTCACGTTCCTTTCCAACAAAGCCTTTCAAACAGTTCTCTGTACTTTTTCCAGTTTTTCCTCCCCTTTCCCAGGCCTGCTACAATCAGGTGTTTGCTCCACTGTCCTCTGGAACTGCTCCTGTAAAAGTCACAAATTGGCCACCACTAATTGACACGGTTCCTTCTCAGCTCTCACCTGAAATGGGTGGTTCCTCTCTTCAGTGAAACCATTTTCCTGGTTGTCAGGACGCAGCGTTCCCCTCATTTCCTTCCTGCCTGTCTGGATTCTCCTTTCCAGACTCCGTCGCTGACCCTCCTATCCTGTCAGCCCAGCTCCGCAGGGACCTCTATTCTACCGACACCCATTAACTCGGTGATCTCACTCCCTCTCATGGTCTTAAAGGCCATCTGTATGCTGATCACTCACATATTTATTTACTCCAGGCATGTCTGCGCACCTGTCTGTGTAGACCCTTCCAGACATCTCAAACTTAGCAGGCCCAAAACAACTCATGATGCTCTTACCCCAAATCTATTTTCTCAAACGTTCCCATTTCAGCTGGTAAGCAATTGGATGGATTCAAGATGCTAGATTTGAAATGTTGGTAATACCTTTGGCACTTGTTTTTCTCCCCCACTTCACATAAAATTGGACAGCAAGTCTTCAAAAATGAATCGGATTCTGGCTATGTTGCACCCTCTACTGCTACCTTCCTGGCACAAAGCACCATCGTCTCTCTCCTGTCCAGGTCACTGGCAGTTTCTCCTGTGCTCCCGGCCTCTGCCCACGCTCTCTTGTCTTTATCCCAGTTATTTCCAACACGGCATCTAGAGTGATCGTGTTCAGATCTAAGATCACATTAGTCCTCTGTTCAGAGAGCTAACCATCACACTCAAGAGTCCCAAGTTCACAATCACCTTACTGTCCTCCAGGCAGCCTCCTTGCTTCCAGAACAGGTCAATCCTCAGGGCCTTTGCACTTGCTCGTTGCTGCATCTTCATGTTCTTCATCTAGGCTCTTCATTTTGTACTGAAGTGTCATTCTTAGGCTTATCTAAAATTGCAGCAACTGGGGCATTCCTGACTCTTCTGCTGTGTCTTATCTCTCATGTGTTTTAAGATATCATGGTTTTCGGGGCGCCTGGGTGGCTCACTGGGTTAAAGCCTCTGCCTTCGGCTCAGGTCATGATCCCAGCGTCCTGGGATCGAGTCCCACATCCAGCTCTCTGCTCAGTGGGGAGCCTGCTTCCTCCTCTCTCTCTCTCTCTGCCCGCCTCTCCGCCTACTTGTGCTCTCTGTCAAATAAATCTTAAAAAAAAAGATATCATGGTTTTCTTGTCCTACTTACATTTGTATCTTTTCCCCCACTTAGATGTAAGCTTCAGAGATTTTTTTTTTTAACTATTTGGGGATTACTACTATATTTCAGAACAGTTCTTGGGACATATTTAACATTCAATACTGTTGAATAAATAAATGGATGAATCAGAATCAAAGTAATGTATATATGGTTAAAATAAAACCTGAAAGTCATGTGCCATTCTCCAGAAGTAACCACTGTCAGGAGTTTAGTGTTTGCTTCCAGAATGTGCTACGGGTAAACATACATTCACAGGCTCTGCTCTGTGGGGTGCTTTTTTTTGCTTTATATTTCATGAACATCTTTTTATGTCAGTATTTAAGTAGCTACCTCATTTATAAAATTCTGGCTGAATTCTGTTGTGTGGATAAGATTATGATTTAAGTTTTCTGAAAGAATTTACCCATTTTACTATGTGCTTTAGTAAACATTTTTGTCCACATTATATATACTCAGGCTAGTATTTCTATAGGATAGATCTGTTGGTTGCTAAGTCATCAAAATATAGTGCCAAATGGTCCCCAAAATGTACTAATTTTCTTCTCTCATCACTGTATGAGATTCCTTGTTCTCCCATATTGTATCAGCATTAAATAGTGACTGCTTTCAGTTTTTGCTAGTGCTGTTAATTTGGAAATGCTGTTAATTTGGAGTCATGGTTGGGGGTGATGCCTCTGGGGAGGAAGAAGGGCTTGTCCTTGACTCCTGGCAATAGCTCGTTCTAGTTCTCCATCTCCTGGCTGGAGGTGAGCAGGGGAAGTCGGGCTTCAGGGCTTCATTCATTCAAGTGGGTTCGAGGGTAGCCACAGCCATGATCGACACTTCGTAGGCTGCCCTGGTCAGGATTCACCAGAACCGAGCATTCGCCTACCATTCGACCCAAAGCTATTGTATCAGAAGACGCGGCTTATGTCCTTCAAGACCCAATCAGGCTCAACCATTCTTACTTCGGAGAACAAGTGAAACAAAATCTTCCTTGAGCAGAAAATCGCCCACGGTCCGAACTCTTCAGTGGCTCTTACATCGGAGGAACGGGCGGGCACTGGTGAAGGTCTGGGCACCGGGACGGTTTGCTCCACCCGCAGGGGCTCGTGCAGGGCGAGCGAGGCCGCGGAGGAAGGAGGGCCAGGTTCCTTCTTGGGGAGGGAGGGGGCTCGTGCCACCTGCACCGACCGGCCCTCATGATTATAGCGGCTTCCCCGAGGACGACTGAGTAATTTCGTCCTTAAGTTTAACGTAGCCAGAGCAAGGGGGAAGCGGGGGGTCCTTTGTGAATTCGCCCCTCGCAGTTGGCAGTGGGAAATCGATCAAAAGGCCCTTTTCTGAGTGAAACGTGCAGCTCCTGCAGCCCTTTACTACCGGGTAGTGGCGGGGAAAAAAGGCGCGAGGGGCGGGAGGGCGGGAGCCACACTGCGCAAGCGCATTGCCTCCCAGGCCGGCGCCGGCGATAGCCGGGCCTCGGCTCGTGGCGGGTGCGCCTGCGCGGAGCCAAGGGGCGGGGCCCCCAGGCGTCCCGGTTGCCTGGATACGTCTGTGCAACAATTGCTGCCGCGGGCGCTTCCGGGCTGTCGCTAGAAGGGGCAGTTGGCCCTCACTTTCCGAGGAGCCCGAGGAGGAGCGGGTGAGAGCCCCGGCCGGCCGCCCGGACCGCCGAAGCCGGCCTCTTGGCCCGCCCCCAAGTCTGGGGGCCGGGCCCCGCCACAAACCCGGGTCCCCCACTCCGGGCTCCAAATCCGGGGGAGGCAGGGCGGCCCCGCCCCTGAGCGCCCGCGCCCCGAGGCTCACGGGCCCGTCCTCCCCCTCCACGCAGCACACCCTGATTCTTCCCAGCCTGGTCCCGGTCTGCGGAGAGCGATGCCGCTTCCCGACACCATGTTCTGCGCGCAGCAGATCCACATCCCCCCGGAGCTGCCGGACATCCTGAAGCAGTTCACGAAGGCTGCGATCCGCACGCAGCCCGCCGACGTGCTGCAGTGGTCCGCGGGGTAAGCGCCCGGGGGCCTCCTGCCCTCCCCTGCAGCGCTGCTCCCCGCTCTGCTGGTGTCCGCCCGGGTACCCGTGGAGCAAGCGTCGCGGTCGGCGTGGGGTAGAAAGTGTCTGCCTTGTGCGACACTCCAGTCCCCTGATCTTATTTCTAAACTGATTTTTTATAAGAAGGAGTGTCGTAAGGCTAAGTTCCTCACCCCAGAAAATCCTCCCGGTGTTCGGTACCTGGTTGAGTTTGCTAGAACCAAGACGACCGAGGTCACTTCGGGACAATTGTCCCAGACCGCTGTAAGGTTGAACGCTGCCCAGCTTAAGCAGGCGAAGGAGGCTTCCCTGTTTCTTGTAACAAACATCCTCTTTTCAGGAACAGACATTCATAACTTTAAGGTTACAAAGTCAACAGACCTTAGAACCATTAAAATAAACCCATTTAGTTTTGAAAGGAAAGCTCTTTGCCCCTTTTGAGTAGACAAACTCAATTTTATGATTTCACGAACCAGTATAAAATTAAATGTTTTGGGGCGCCTGGGTGGTTGGTTAAGCATCTGCCTTCGGCTCGGGGGTCGTGATCCCTGGGTCTGGGAATCGAGCCCCTCCCCCCGCCCACCGCCCTGGGCTTCGTGCTCAGCCGTCAGCCTGCTTCTCCCTCTGCCTGCCGCTGCCCCCTGCTTGCGCACACTCTCTCTGTCAAATAAATAGAATCTTTAAAAAAATGTTTTAGTAACTAGCATGTTAGATTTCACTGACCTTCTCTAAACTGTATAACTAAGGTGCATTAGTTTCCTGTGGCGACTCTAACAACCACAGAAGCTGAAGGATTAAAACAACAGGCCTTCGTTCTCTTTACGGCTCTCCAGGCCAGAAGTCCAAAATCAGTTTCATCCGGCTAAAGTCGAGTTGTCAGGGCTTCTCTCCAGAGGCTCTAGGGCGAGTCCAATCCCTTGCTTGCCTTTTCCAGCTTCCAGAGCGGCATTCCTTGTATTCTTTAGGTCATGGCCCCTTCCTCCATCTTTAAGGCCAGTGGCGTGGCATCTTCAAGTCTCTCTCTCTGCCTCCCTCGTCCAAGGATACTGATGAGTGCACTTAGGACTCATCAAAATAATTCAGGATCATTTTTGCATCTCCGAATCCTCTCCCATCTACAAAGTCCCTGTCACTGTGCAAAATAAGATCCACAGGCTCCAGGATTAGGGCCTGGATGTCTTTGGGGCCCTTCTTGAGCCCATCACATAAGGCTACTCATCAGTCCAGTGTTGTCTTACGACAAACACTTCTGTCAGTTGCTTCTGATTCTCTCAAGGTTCTTGCCAAAAAAATGATGGCCTCCGGTTTTAACCACCATCCAAATGTCAGTAAAGATGGGTCACATGAAAGTCTGTAGTCTACGGGACATTCCAAGATTGAATCATTTTTTTCCCCTCTTGGGACATAAATTATTTTAACTTAAGCTTCACTTTAAAAGGCTTAATTGAGAACTTTCTGGGTGTTCCATGCACCGAATTTCTTCTCCGTGCACCTATTTGCTCTCAAGAGCGATTTTGGAGTTTAGGAGAAAAGCATTATTCACTATGCAGTGTGTGTGACATGGACTCAGATGCCACAAAAGAGAATCTTTTAGAGAGGGATGTGGCTCAGAAGAGAGCGAATTGGTCTTTGAGACAAGGCAAGGGCATTCCTGGAAGAAGAACATCCCAACAAAGGGGCGGTGACAAGAAGGGGAAAAAAACCTCAAAACAAAGCAGAGAACCGGGAATCATAGGAAGGTACCTGCTGCGGGAAACTCCAGGAAGCATGCAGCTTAACCTCTCCACGCCCCCCATCCCTACCCCCTGCCTGTGTCCTCAGCTGCGACGCCCCATGCCCCATCGAGGTGGCTGTACTATGTTCTGTCCCAGGTGCCTCCCACAGTGTGACCGGAGTGAAAACTGGTCCAGTGTAAAGGCTGCTTCTTGGGCCCCCAGGGAATTAGCACAGGGCGGGGGGGGGCGGTGTGTGCTCACCCCTAATGCAGGCTTTCTCAGCCTTGACGCTGTTGACACTTTGGACAAGATAATTGCTTGGGTGGGGGAGGGCGTGTGTGTGGGGAAGATGGGGGTGTCTGGGCATAATAGGACTGTTAGCATCCTGACCTGCCCCACAAGAGGCCAGTAGCACCGTGACAACCAAAAATGTCTCCAGAAATTGCCAGCGCCTTCCTGGGGAGGGGGTGAGAGAATTATTGGGGACCACTGCTTTAGACGCTGCGGTTTGATCGGGGAGGAGGAGGAATAAAGTCCCCGGAATAGGTGAAAACCCTAATTAGGAACAATGTGGTAACACTAAGCCCGCATGCGCCCTCCCTGCCCTGTCACCTTAGATCTTCCTGTTCACCTTCATCTCCATCTCTGCCTTTGTTTTGACTTTCCCTCAACCTGTTAAGTCAACAAAATTGGACGGAGAGAGAAAAGGGGATGAGGTGTAACACTTCTTATTGCCTCTCAAATATCTATCAACAGCTACCTTTGTTACATAACCAGAGATGTTTCTAATTATTCATGTCTTTTACATTATGGCCTGTGGCCTTGGTGGATGGCTTACCATTCATTTTCCTGCAGCAGCCGGCCCCCTCGGGCACGCCTGGCGCCCTCTCCCAGTCCCCACCAGCCAGAAGCTGCTGTGTGCCCGCTCCTGACTTGTTGCCCTGTACTCTTTCCATCCCCGCCCCCGGCCCCCAACATCAGCACCAATATCTGCATCCCAGAAAGGAAAAATTAAGGGGAAAAAATACTAAATAAAATTACTAAAAAAGAATACCAGACAGGAAAAGTGAAGCATGGGGGAGGGGTGGCATCTGATGTCGTGGAGTGGGCAGTTGGTCCCCCGCAGGGCAGACAGGTGACTTCCCTTTCCCCGGGCCCCGTAGGGTTAAACAGAGATGGTTGAAGTCATCCCCCTTGGAAAACAGCAAGGCCAAGAGCAGGGAAGACCAAACACTAATTGTCAAAGTAGAATGACTAGACCATGACCTTGCCCTTGGGTCATTGCCATCCTGAATCTCCTGTCTCCTTTGGCAGCCTTCCAGGAGCCCTCCTAGCGTGGGCTTGATAAGAATCGCACGTGTTTCGAGAACCCCCTTTCCCTCCCACCCCGCCAGGGCCTCATGGCTGAGCCCGTTGGCAGCTTGAGCTCACTGCTCCTCGGAACCCTAGGACGGGCCGCCATTGTCGGCTTTGCAGACAGAGAAACTGAGGCACGCAGAGGAGGTTAAGTTGGAGAGCTGAGCGGAGGAGCCAGAACCGCAGCCTGGCCTTCCGGCTCCGGTGTCCCTGGGCACTGTCACGCTCACAGCTCCTTTAGGAAACCACACGATTTCCTGTGCTTTCTGGGTACTGAGGTGCCCTCAGACACGTCTGTTGCTCTCAGGTATTTTTCAGCTTTGTCCAGAGGAGATCCGCTTCCCGTCAAGGACAGAATCGAGATGCCCGTGGCCACTCAGAAAACAGACACAGGCCTGACTCAAGGACTCCTGAAAGTTTTGCACAAGCAGGTAGGAGGAGAGTGTCTCTGTTCTCCATCAGCTTCACCAGATAAAGCGCGGCCGCCCCAGGGACAGGGGACAGGCGCGCCAGCTCCCCTTGGCAAGGCCTCTCTCCCTGGGGCACACCTGCTGGATTTCTTTAGAGCAGGAATCTGCTGCTTCAGTGCCTCTCTCTAGTTTGAAGAACCCAAAAGACCTATTCGTGATTAGATTGTCAGCAAGTGACATGTAATTGCTTTTAAATACCCAGTTAAAACCCTAGAGGCTGCAGGACTGAAAGTCTGGAAATGCGGGCTGCAAGTCTCTTCTGGAAATAGGCTTACAAACATTGTGTAAAGGTCCCAAAATGGGGGCTGCAAGTCTCTTCTGGAAATAGGCTTACAAACATTGTGTACGCGCTAAAGAAACGGTCTGCCGTCACCTTCTTCGGAACGACAGACTGCTCTGTCTGGTCTGGGTCTGGTACGCAGCGGGGTCCCGGGTGCCTGGGCGTGGGGCGAGACCCTTGCCCGCGGGGCCTTGCCCCAGAGCCCGGGGCCGCCCTCACCTGCCCCTCCACCTTGCTTGTGGAGAAACAAGTTAATAGGGACTGGATCACCGGCAGGCTTGGCGTTCCTAATGACCGCGTTGGTTGCTGAAAGCGACATCCGTGCTGTAATTGTGAGCTTTAAAGTGGTTTGTCCCCATTTGACATTTCGACCGACCATGCTTCTGTGATGCACTGACTTCTGAAAATAGGATTATTGCCCAGTTTTCTCTAAAGGGAAAACGAATAACCATCGGAAGGGGTAGCTTGGGGGAAAAAAACACACTAAAATTGCTCAAAGCTTTTCACATAGAAGGCTATTAGCAGATCGCCATCGTGACCAATTTTCACAGGTTGTTTAAAATAATGGAAGAAGTGAATTTATTTTCAATTTTAAGATTTCTTCCACTTAACTATTAGCACTTTTAGCAGATTGGATTTTAAATGTTTTTATTTCTTGATGCTTATTTTTTGTTGTGAAGTGTTTCGCACGGACAGCCCGGAATCCTATATCCAATCTGTGGGCCCGGTTCACTCAGCCATAACATCAGGCCCTATTTGCTTTTTCCTTTTGAGAAGTAAAACAGGCCAATGTCAGCTTGCTGCTGCCTCCCTGCCCTGCGCCCCTCCCGCCGCACACCTTCCCGCCCTGCTTTCCCAGGGCTGACTGTGTTGTGAATGCAGAGTCTGTCTTTTCCCTGCGTGCGGTTGGGCACTGAGGTATGTTGAACTATTCATAAGCATTATATTATTTCCCAGGTTTCTAAAAATTATAAAAAAAAATAGACTGAAAAACTTGCAAATGTTGTCATAACTGTGTTTTCGCTACAGTGCAGCCATAAGCAGTATGTGGAATTAGCGGATCTCGAGGAGAAATGGAAGAATTTGTGCCTGCCGATAGAGAACTTCAGAGCGCTGTTGCAGCTAGATCCTTGCGAAGACAAAATCGAGTGGATAAAATTTTTAGCGCTTGGATGCAGCATGCTTGGCGGGGTACGTACCTTCGAGTCATGTTCTGAGTAATTGTGTGATCACGGCCTGGCTTAAAAGTACTGTAGGTGGGGGAGCCTGGGTGGCTCAGTGGGTTAAAGCCTCTGCCTTCGGCTCAGGTCACAATCTCAGGGGCCTGGGATCGAGCCCCGCATTGGGCTCTCTGCTCAGCGGGGAGCCTGCTTCCCCTCAGGCCACCCCCTCCCCGCCCCCGCCTGCTTCTCTGCCCACTTGTGCTCTCTCTGTCTCTGTCACATTAATAAATAAGATCTTATATTTTTAAAAAAAGTACTGTAGGTATTTCAGTAACCGAAGGAAACACTTTCATTACTTTAGTAACTTTGTCAGAAGAAATTCTTTTTCAGGTGTCTGTTGTATTTCTAGGCTTACATTTTTCTTTTTTAAGATTTTATTTATGGGGCACCTGGGTGGCTCAGATGGTTAAGTGTCTACCTTTGGTCCAGGTCATGATCTCAGGGTCCTGGGATGGAGCTCTGCATTGCGGGGGGGCAGGGGGGGTGTCCCAGCTCAGCAGGGAGTCTGCTTCTCCCTCTCCCTCTGCCTCTGCCTCTGCCTCTCCTGCTTGTGCTGTCTCTATCAAAGGAATAAATAAAATCTTTAGGGACGCCTGGGTGGCTCAGTTGGTTAAGCCACTGCCTTCGGCTCGGGTCATGATCCCAGGGTCCTGGGATCAAGTCCCACAATGGGCTCCTTGCTCGGCAGGGAG